>CM070716.1:43134674-43305886 GCA_036346275.1 Otatea glauca | reverse complement strand
CACCCTACTGCAGGACCGTCCGCTCGGAAGGGTCCCCTTGGCGGGACCTCCCAGACCCACTCGGACTACAGTTACTAGCTCCAAGAGCACGGCGTTCAAACCAGCGCAGTAAACGCGCGTCGCTCACCCTCCGTGTCCCACACTGCGGATGGGGTAAACTTGTAGGATAGGCGGCGGCTACTCCTCGCGCGGCTTCCCTCGCGGGACGGGGACTCGGGATGGATACCCGCGTCCGGCTACGACGTTAAGCGAGCACTCGGACACCGGAACCTCGCGGAGGCATCCGGTCGTCCTTGCCGACCAAGGCACTCGGACACCGGAACCTCGCGGAGGCATCCGGCCGTCCTTGCCGACCAAGGCACTTCGGACATCGGAACCTCGCGGAGGCATCCGGTCGTCCTTGCCGACTAAGGCGGCGTCGGCCACGACGTTAAGCGAGCACTCGGACACGGAACCTCGCGGAGGCATCCGGTCGTCCTTAAACCAAGGCACTTGACACCGGAACCTCGCGGAGGCATCCGGTCGTCCTTGCCGACAAGGCACTCGGACGCCGGAACCTCGCGGAGGCATCGGTCGTCCTTGCCGACTAAGGCGCGTCGGCTACGACGTTAAGCGAGCACTCGGACACGGAACCTCGCGGAGGCATCGGTCGTCGCTGCCGACTAAGGCGGCGTCCGGCTACGACGTTAAGCGAGCACTCGGACATCGGAACCTCGCGGAGGCATCCGGTCGTCCTTGCCGACCAGGCACTCGGACACCGGAACCTCGCGGAGGCATCCGGCCGTCCTGCCGACCAAGGCACTCGGACATCGGAACCTCGCGGAGGCATCCGGCCGTCCTTGCCGACTAAGGCGGCGTCGGCTACGACGTTAAGCGAGCACTCGGACACGGAACCTCGCGGAGGCATCCGATCGTCCTTGCCGACCAAGGCACTCGGACACCGGAACCTCGCGGAGGCATCCGGTCGTCCTGCCGACTAAGGCGGCGTCCGGCTCTGACGTTAAGCGAGCACTCGGACACCGGAACCTCGCGGAGGCATCCGGTCGTCCTTGCCGACAAGGCACTCGGACACGGAACCTCACGGAGGCATCCGGTCGTCCTGCCGACCAAGGCACTCGGACACCGGAACCTCGCGGAGGCATCCGGTCGTCGCTGCCGACCAAGGCACTCGGACACCGGAACCTCGCGGAGGCATCCGGTCGTCCTTGCCGACTAAAGCAGTCCCACTACGACGTTAAGCGAGCACTCGGACACCGGAACCTCGCGGAGGCATCCGGTCGTCCTTGCCGACCAAGGCACTCGGGCACTAAAACTTAGAAGGCATCCGCTCATCCTTGCTTCGACCAAAGCGGCAGGCTAGCTACGGCGCAAAGCGAGCGCAAAGGAAGATTTCTTGAGAACAAACCGCGAGTTCGCGCGTCAGACCACTCGGAAACCAATCGCCCGAACTTCCTAGCGCCGGTGATCAAAGCGAGAACAAGCAAAGCTAACTCCTTCATGAAGTCATTCATAGAGAGAAAAAAGGATTTCATTAAAAAGCGTGCTCAAAACTTTACACCATTTACATGAGGCACACGCAAGACTCTCTATCTACACCTGACTCTAAAACTCCCTACGACAACGCCGACGGTAGGCCCTTGCTCGCCAAGCGGGATGGACAAAGTCGGTGGTGGACTGAGGTCATTGGAGATGACTTCTTGGTAGGCCCTTGCCCGTCGTCAAGTGAAGCCACGGCCGCGGAATGGCATGCCGCCTTGCTGTTCAGCGACATCGACGCGGCGCGCCTCTGCAATCGGCGCCCTCGCGCCATTGCCTCTAGGAGGGCCCCTTGCCACTCCAAGCCTCGGGTCGCTCAAGTAAGCGGCGTCAGCGGCAAGACAACGTCGCGAGCTACTTCTTCTCTCTTTGGGAGTTCGGCTATCGCTGATCATACTCAACCCAAAGCTCGTTCAAAGGTCTTCCTCTTCCACCACGATGTCATCACCAAATCGAAGACTAAAGGGTGTCTTGAACACATTTCAAGAAGGAAAGGATTCTCGTCTAAGAGTCGCGCTCGAGCAACCCGTGGCGCCCTTATATACCCATTGAAGGAAGATCAAATGACTTCGGGAATAAATGCCGCAGCGACAGAAAACGGCGCGCCCACCGGAACCCAAGCGGTCAAGAAGGCGAGCGAGCAAAAACACACCTAGCCGTGCGCGCGCTGCTACAACGCAATTAAGAGGCTCCGGCGGTTCGCATACCTCGAGAACGTAATCCGGGCGGGCGTCGAATCGTTGAGAACGCCGGCAAAAACCGTAGGCCCGTTGGCCCACCTAGTTGAGCGGATCGATCAAGCTCAACCCCCAACCAAGTCCGCCGAACTCGATTGGAGGTTGGGAACTCTTGGCGAATACTCATAAAGCAGGTGCACCAGCGGCCCAATTGCAACAAGCAAAGCCCGGAGGCGACAAGCGGCGGCCTCGAATCGGCCCGGCCTAAGCGGGCCGTCCCTACACGCTACCCAAATGCCTACGAGACCATTCGGAGACCATTCCCGGCCGGTCCCGACTCAGACTTCAGCGAGGTTCCCGACCCCGCAGCGGGGCGGGATTCCCGACTTCCGACTTCGTGGGGTTCCGACCCCGCGGCGGGGCGGGATCCCCGACTCCGACTCAGCGGGGTTCCCACCCCGCGGCGGGGCGGGATCCCCGGCTCCGACTTCAACGGGGTTCCGGCCCCGCGGGGCGGGATCCCGCGACTCGACTTCGAGCGCGTCGCGCGCCGGAGTCCGTGTCAACCTAAGGCCACGTGCCCCACTTAGCGGTCATTAGTGGCGGCGGCGGTGGTCCCTTCCCAAGACGGTTTGATAAGCTGCGAAGCCACGTCTCTGTCCCATCAACGGCCACCCACGATGCAAGGACACGCTCTCCCGAGGCAACTCCAACGTCACACGCGACTCGTCGGCACCCACATGGATCACGAGAGCGGCTCGCCACTTCGGAGGATTACCTAACCGCTCGACCGGCTAGACCACCGACCCAAAGATAGGCTCGGCAGCGCGACGGTCGGCGAGCGATTGGTCGACGCGGCGGGCAAGACCGAAGCCCTAAAGTAGCTCGCACGCACTTCGCCAATTCTCGATGTAACACCGCCTTCAGATGAATAAAAGGAGGCGGGAACCTCCTAACAGGGCAAAGGAGTAAGAGCTACAGGAGAGCTTTTTCCTCTTCTTCCTCTTCTTCTTTTTCTTCTCCTTACGAGAGCTAAGTTTAGATCATTCTAGTGTTGAGGCTCCACCTCGCTTGTAAAAACTCGGTGCGATCATCCGCACCTGATGAATACAATACCAACGCACGAATCGGAGTAGGACCTTGGCCCAACCAAGATACATCTTGGACTCGTGTCTAACCATTCGAGGGCGGGAACGCGCCCCTTAGACTTACAAATTTACTTGCCGCCGTGCTCGGCCGACAATAACACTTAATAATAAATAATCCACGATTCGTATGCGAGTACAAAAATGAAGATATAACACTCAATAATATTTTTGGCTAAGCGTTTCCGTATGCTCTTAAGACTTGTTCTTATGTCTTGATGGATGTTTTCTGCGACTCATTCCACTTGTATTTTAGTATTTCAATTAAGAAACACTTCACGAGAATAGGTGAACCACAATAAGTACATTGTAGAGCATTATCGGTATAGATCTACTTTACAACCTTATAAAAGTGATTAATAAAATAGAGTACCGACCATGTAGATTCGTGCATTAAATCGATGACCATTCGAGATGTGCATGAAGTTCATGACCAAATAACCTGTGAAGTTCCTGCTCAATATTGGCACATATCGATCATCAGTTCATGAGCTAGCAAGCGCTTGAGGCTAAGTTGGACTTAGGCGATTCTGTATGTACCTTTGTCCGGGCATGAATGAGCCGACGTCGCGATCGCCGTCGCGCCGCTGGCGATGCATATGTATGTCGCCGATGTCGCCGGTTGCCGTCGTCGTCGTCAGCGCTCACGCGTATGTATGTACGCCGACGTCACCGCCATTGTTGCCGCGACGTAAAGCCTCGCTGGCCTCGCCGAACAGTGGAGGTATGGCACCTCCGATCCGGCGTTTGGGCGTTCTTTAGTTAGGAATTCGGGACTGCGCAAGGAACACGGGAAAGGAAGGCATGGATTCAGTTTATGTTTTTTTAAAAGGATCCTGTTGCATATGAGATCACGCAAGGAAGAAAGGATGTGAAGATACGAGTGCTTTTTTACCTGCAGCAACTTTATCTTATGATCATATTGTACGTTACTACATATTTGGAAGGAGAGCGAATCAAACAAGGAAATAAACAGGGAGGATCCGCATGCAAGGAACCAGACTTGAATTTTTTACTATCTTGACCAAAACTGTACGTACTACATATTTGGAAGGAGAGCGAATCAAACAAGGAAATAAACAGGGAGGGTCCGCATGCAAGGAAATCAGACTTGAATTTTTTACTGTCCTGGCCTCGTGATCGTATTTTTTCCAAATATAACCCTTCTCGAGACTTTTTTATGGATCTAGCCCCATATAGCCTAATTTCAGCACACGGAGAGCGCTGATTTTTTTCATTTTTATCCACGTAACCCGGCGGTTTGTGAGTCTTTATTATTTTTTCAATTTTTCGTGAAACCGGTAGTGGCATGCATTGTTTAATTTTTATCTTTTTTCACTTCAGATCCAGCAGTCGGCAATCGCAGTTTAATTTTTCATATTTTTCCGGAATTATTTAATGGACGGGCATCGTTTGAATTTTTTTTCATTTTTTCTCCCACGCTTGAATTTTTCAGTGGCCACCGGGCATTTCTTTTTTTACCAAAATTATCAAGCGGACGGGCACCGCTTGATTGTTTTTTTATTATTTTTCAAGAATTTTTTATTGTATTGGCATCATCATTATAATATTTTCCGAATTAGACTCTCGCGGCGATGAATTTGCGATTGTAGCCTCGAGCCAAAAAAATTCAGCGAAACGGTGGCGCAGTATTATTTACCAGCGCTCAGGCTCGAATTTTTTACTATATTAGTATCATCGTTATAATTTTTTCTGAATTAGGCTCTCGCGGCGATGAATTTGCGATTGTAGCCTTGAGACGGAAAAAATCAGCGGAGAGGTGCTAGAATTATTTTTTCTGCGGTCGAGAAGCACTGTAATTTTTTTCCACGCCCAAAATTATCCAGCGGTCGGGCGGAGCTTGGTTTTTATTTTTTTTGTGCCTGAAATTACCCACTGTCCGCTGGATAATTTCAGACGTGGGAAAAAAATCCAGTACCTCTCCGTTGAATTTTTTTGACTCGAGACTACAATCGCAAATTCATCGCCGCGAGAGCCTGATTCGAAAAAAATTATAACGACGATGCCAATATAGTAAAAAAATTCGAGCCCGGGCACTGGTAAATAATACCGTCTCCCGGTTTCATTTTCCTAGCAAGTAATGTATGGTCCTTTCCTTTTTCAAGACGTTTGTTTCTTTTTCCTTGATTCCAGGACGTTTGTTTCCTTTTTCATTGATGATACTGGAGGTGGAGGGAGGTATGTTGTGGACCACAGGGATGATTAGACATACTAAATAATGGCCATTGGATGTGGGTGAGTAAAGGTGAGGAAAGATCTGGGAGGTTAATTTTGATGGAGGCAAGTTTCTGGAGACGTTTCGCTAGGTGCACGAATGTTGGGCCATCTCTAGTGAGATGCACTATTTATGGTGAACGTTGAAAAGAATGTTTACGTGCATTATAAAGGGGTATAGATATTTACCACTCTATAGGATAACGTTTTAAGATTCATCGTTATATAGAATACAATTGATTATTTACCACTCTGTAGAGAGACCTTAGGAATTGCCACTTTTTGACCGTTTGTCTTTGTACAATTATGTCCCCCTTCTTCTTCTTCTTATCCTCTCTTTTTTTCTTTTTCTTTTTTTTTGCTTTTCCCCCGACATGACGATGAGGTTGACTGGTGCTAAGGTCGGATGGAGGAGAAGGGAGGAGGAAGAGGTAAAATCATCACAAACAGAGGCAGAAAACTCCAAAGTGGCAAAGTCTAAATTGGATCTTGTATAGAGCGATAAATAATTAATTGCATTCTATACGGAGTAATTACAAATCTAAAACACCGTTCTATATAAAAAAGAGAGTAAATACTGAATTTGCCCCTTTAAAAAAACAAATACAAGGATTTGCCTCCTGTTGATATGAAGGACAAGATCAGAGAAAGGCTTTTTCTTTAATGCATAAAATTGTTTATTTTTATAATATCCAAGTGGAGGCTACAATACGAATGTATAAAAAAAAGCACGTGGATTTCGTGAACTCGTTTATAAGTTTATTACATTCGAAACAACTGCAATTAGTCTAATCCCGCTCCCGCCGCAGGCTGTTGCTCAGTTGGTCGGGACGAAGGAGACAAGGTTGAGCGTGTTGGTCCAGTCATGCTTGTACACCTCCGCCCTGTACATGCCGTGGTTGCCGTCGGGGTTTAACGCATCGATGACGAGCCGATAGTTCAGGCTAGACACCACCTGCACCTCGCCGTGACCCGACTTAGCGAGCGTGAGCCGTCGTTCGCACCGCTTGCGTGCTCCCCACCGCCCATCCGGCGAGCTTGTAATTGCGCAGTCGGTCGATGTCGATAGGTGTCCATTCCCCAGGGCTAACGCGGTGGCGTGACAACGGCGTAGCGGCAGCGGCGATGACAAGGAGGTTGCGAGTCCTCATGGCTTCGGTTTACGACTTTGGATCGATCGATGAGGTTTGCAAGTTTGAGATTAACCAAAGCGGTTTCTTTGCGTCGATGTTAGGCGGCGAGAGAAGAGCGGTGGGAGCATTTAAATAGACAACGCTGAGGCTTGGAGGCAATGGCAGGTGCAAGTTAATTGGTTGCATATCCATATAATTCAATATCAATTAATTGGATACTTTTCCATATTATACTGCTATGATTTTTTAATTAGTACCAATTAATTGTACGCATTTACATATTATACTGCTATGATTTTTTTAGTACCAATTAATTGGACGCATTTCCATATTATACTGCTATGATTTTTTTAATTAGTATCAATTAATTGTAAGTATAGTGCTCGTGCTAACGCTACGACGGCAGTACACCATTTATCAATTAAATGAGAAGGTAAGTATGAATATAACACTTAATAATAAATAATCACAGTGCCCATATGCGAGTACAAAAATGAAGATATAACATTCAATAATATTTTTGGCTAAACGTTTTCTGTATGCTCTTAAGACTTGTTTTTATGTCTTGAGGAATGTTTTCTGCGCACTCATTCCACTTGTATTTTAGTATTGCAATTAAGAAACACTTCCTGCGGCTGGGCAGAGCTTAGTTTTTATTTTTTCGTGCCTGAAATTACTCATCGTCTGCTGGATAATTTCGGACGTAGGAAAAAAAGTTCCAGCACCTCTCCGTTGAATTTTTTCGGCTCGAGACTAAAATCGCAAATTCATCGCCGCGAGAGCCTGATTCGGAAAAAATTATAACGACGATGCCAACACAATAAAAATTCGAGCGGTATTTGGTAAATATCTTCTCTCCGTTTCCTTTTCTCAGCACGTAATGTATCCTTTCCTTTTTCAGGATGTTTGTTTCCTTTTTCTTGATTCCAGGATATTTGTTTCCTTTTCCTTGATGATGCTGGAGGTGGGGGGAGATCTGTTGTGGGTCATATGGATGATTAGACACATTAAACAATGGCCATCGGATGCGGGTGAGTAAAGCTGGGGAAAGATCTAAGAGGTTGATTTTGATGAAGACAAGTTTCTGGGGACGTTTCGCTGGGTGCACGAATGTTGAGCCATCTCTAATAGGATGCACTATTTGAGATGGACGTAGAAAAGAATGTTTACGTGCATTATAAAGGAGTATAGATGTGATCCACCCGTCAGATGCTACATCTGCTGCTATTTTGCCGGATTAATTACTTATTTTCCAACTCTTCTTTATCTAAACGACTTATTTTCAAACATTATTGTTCCATATCACATTTAAGACTGAAAATACAAGATAAAAGTGTTACCCGTTGGCAGCCGTATGGGCATGTGTCTAGAAATCGAGGGGGTAGCACGGGGAACAAATACAGTTTGTGCTACACGGCGAGCGTGGTTGCCAACACCAACAACCACTAACCCGTTATTATTGAGATTTTTTCAAAATTAATGTAGTTCGACACTAAATCATTTTGTTTATCATTTAAATGGTTATTTCAAATTAAAACCAACAAACCACTCTCGAGCAGAGCCTTGTAATTTTTTTAAGGGCCTGTTTGGTACGGATCCAGCTCCACCAAATTTATGGATCTGATGGAGCTAGGTATTTGTAACTCCACAGATCCGTGAAGCTGGATCTGTGGGTATATTAAGAGTGTTTTGGTAGATCATCTTATTTAATTTTAAGTTAAAAATATAAACTTAATTATATTTATTTTAGCCTATAAGATTCAGATCTGAGGTGGAGCCAGAATTTGAAGCTCTACCAAACAGGACCTAAATGAACTCGTTTTAATATTTAAACCGATTCAATATCGTAATCGAATCAATTTTGATTTAAAGCCTACCAGTTTTTTTTCCCCGCCAGCCTTAGCAGTGTGGAGAGAGACGGGAGAGAATCTGGAAAAAAATGGAAAGAGAAGAGGTCAGGGTCGAAGAGAGAGAAGCCATCACCGAAAGCGCAGCAGCTGCGAGGCTGTTCTCCGCTGTTACGTCTCGTCTCGTCTCTCTCCTCTCCTCTTCCTGCTCGTCTAGTCCAACAAGTTCTCTCCTCCCTGACCCTACCCCACTACTCCTCCCTCCCTTCCCCTCTCAACAACTCCTCCGCGCCCCATTCCCACTGGAAGGGGAGGCCACCGGCGCGCGGGCTCCGATGCACCCCAAGCTCTCGCGGGTCGCCCACAGGCTCCTCTGCTGCGGCAGGGCCACCTCCGGGGAGGATTTGTAAGTGGCACGCTTCCCTGGCCTCCTGGCCACGTTGCTTCTCTTCTCCCCCTTTCGCTTTCTTGGGCTTGGGGGGTCGGTACGGGTGCGCCGAATTCGGCGCGTGAGGTGAGCCGCGAGATTGGTGTGTGCGTTTGGCGTTCGCTCTTAGCCAGGGTGGCAATTTCGCCGTGCCCGCTTGCTCGGTTCTTGGGTGGTTTTGATTTGATGAGACAGGATGCCGTCTAGAACTCCCCGGGTCAAGTAATTTTGTTAGATACTGAGAGGATTTCGATTTGGGAACCGGTTTGTGCAAGCGATGGCGTTAGCTGCGAAATTAGTGGGGATTTGGGTGTTACAATTTACAATTTTGGGCGATAATCTCCTGTTGGGGACGGTCTAAATGTGTAATGTTATTTTGCTATTTGAGGATGCATCTGTCTTTTCTAAGCTTTCTTCTCTCTTTGTGCTGTTAATCTTTTCACAGATGGTGCCACAGACTGAAGGAAGTGTATTATGCTTAGATCTAGACATAGTATGAAATGGCGTGTTGGTTTTGTTTTGATGCATCATCCTAGCATGCCTGGTTGATTTTCTATGATTGAATTAGGCAAAATTGTTTTAGGAGCAGAAGTGATTTTCTGTTTATATACTTGGAAAGTTGAGATGTTCATTTGGTGGTAGCTCATCATGTTTTTCATGGCTTTGGTTTGTCAGGACAGAGGAGGGGAGCGGATCACTGAGGTGGGTATTCTCGTTGAGGGAGCTTCAGTCAGCGACAAATAGCTTCAATTACGATAACAAGATCGGAGAAGGGCCGCTCGGGAGTGTCTATTGGGGACAAGTTTGGGATGGTTCTCAGGTTTCTGCTCTTTACACCTCGATTCATTTGATCTATTTCCCATATGGAGAATTAAAATTTCAAGTTTGAACAATCGCTTTTAGGCCTCTTGCTTTGTAGTTGGTCCAGTCATCATTATTTTGCAGTGTTGAACAAATCCTATTGCTAGTTGTCTCACTAAACAACCGAGCAACTACCAGCTGTAATATTTTATTTTGTTCTGGAACATTGATCTTTGATTGCATTAGCATTGGGTGGGTAGGATATATTGTCATAGGTGGGTCAACTTATAGAAAAGATTGAATATGAACTGGCTACAGGTTCGCAAATCTGTATCTTGTAAATACAAAATATATATTTCTGCACATGCCTCGTCATGGCTGCAACTATGTGACATGTCCTTTAAAAAAATGGCTAAAACTGGCAATCTATCTATTAGCATATATTCCATGGTACCTTATTGCCATCCTTTTATTGTTGGTTGATTGGTTCCGCTTTACAGCAAAGCTTATTAATTAATTGGCATTTTGCTAATCTTTTTGGATGCAGATTGCTGTTAAGAAGTTAAAAAATGCAAAAGGGGGGACAGAAATGGAATTTGCTTCAGAAGTCGAGAATTTGGGAAGAGTAAGACACAAAAACCTCCTGAGTTTGCGTGGGTATTGTGCTGATGGACCTGAACGCATTCTGGTGTATGACTATATGCCAAACTCAAATCTTTATGCACATCTCCATGGAACACATTCTGCGGAGTGCCTTCTTGATTGGCGGAGGAGAACATTTATTGCCATCGGTGCTGCTCGGGCTCTCACGTTAGTAAATATTCTCATTATCTTGGTTAGCATAGGAGAGATAATTCATATTTTTTTCCTTTCGATAAGCAATATGAGATATGCACTTCCTCACAGGTATCTTCACCACCATGCGACACCCCAGATAATCCATGGGAGCATCAAGGGCACCAATGTGCTACTGGATACAGATTTCCAGGCACACGTTGGTGACTTTGGCCTTGTAAGGCTCATTCAAGATGGAATGGACAATGACAAGATAATCAGTGAAAACCAACGAGGTTATCTTGCTCCTGAGTACATTATGTTTGGCAAACCTACAGTAGGTTGTGATGTCTATAGCTTTGGCATAATATTATTGGAGCTTACTAGTGGGAGAAAGCCAATAGAAAAATCAGGCTCTGTTAAAATGCATGGGATTCGAAACTGGGTGCTCCCATTGGCAAAGGAGGGCAGATACGATGAAATTGCAGACTCAAAACTCAATGACAAGTATTCTGAATCTGAATTAAAAAGAGTGGTGCTGATTGGGCTAGCATGCACGCACCGAGAACCTGAAAAGAGACCAACAATGCTTGAAGTTGTGTCCTTGCTGAAAGGTGAATCAAAAGAGATGCTTTCGAGGCTTGAAAATGATGAGTTGTTTAGGCCAGATTCGACTGTGAGTTCCCATGGAATGCCGACTCCAGAGGGGAGCTCGGACTGTGTGCCTAAAAATGACCAAGAGTCGGTTGGGGCATGATGGAGGCAATGGTAGAATGCATGTTTTGTGGGATTGGTGCTTGGTCTGCTTGGTTTCACATGAATGAAATGTACAGGCATTGTTATTTATGTTGTCCCCCTTTTTTTTTTGAGAGAGAATGAGAGATAGAGAAATGAGATAGCTGTTATACATGGTGCTTTTTTGTGTGCACTGGATAGAAGATTCATGTACTTCCCAGATGTTTGGGTATGTTTTTGAGTATGTTTGATCATGTTGTCCACATTAATTCTTCTAGAATATTTCCGCTTTTGGTTGCATATATTGAAATGCAGATATCTAGATGAGTGAATTGTGTTTGTAATCATCACCTGTGACTGGAACTTCCGGCTTTGTCCTATTTCCTGTTATCAGCTTGTGTCCCACTCCCAACTTCCCTAAGACAGTTAACATACTCTAGCAAAAATATCCGGTCGCTAGAAAAAGGAAGCCGAGCACATGCTGTGTTCTTCTTGCAGCCATTGTCATTTGCACGAGGACCTCGCCGACGCCGAGTACAATAACTAAACCACTAAACGAGAACCCCACTGGGGATGGAAAAAAAGGAGCAGCAGCCATAACATCATTTTTAAACGAAACGCAGCATGCACACGCGTAACGCGTTTTCGCTTTATGTGGAATTTCAAACGACAACGCAAGCGTTCGTTGAAAAGCTTCTCATTCTGTACCTCCGTCCAACCATGCTGGCTCAGCCAACAAGACTAGTTAATATTCTTTTCTTGGCCGAAAGAACGGAGCTCGGAGGCAGGGTTTGAAATACGGAAATTAGGAGGGTTTTCGAAGATCGCTTGGTATCGGTTTTCGACGATCGTCAGAAATCGACTGGTTTGCATAGTCAAATACATTTGAATTTTGAGATCAAACTGAGGCATACGCATGCCCGATTATCGAGCGGTTTGTAGAGAAAATCAAGAGCTGAATGAAAAATAGAAAAAAAAAAATAGGGAAATTTGGAAAAATTGCTGAAAATGGTGAAATTTTTGTAAAATGCCAAAAAAAGTCGTAAAAATCAGGTAAAGTAGTTATTTACCAATAATAGCACAAGTATGAAAAAAATATGAAACAATAAGGAAATTTTTTGGCATGACCTTTGCTATATTTTAGACAATCAGAAGTTGTAAAGTAGGTATTTAGCAATAATATCTCAATAAATAACATTTCTTTTGAATGGCATTCACAAATCAATCCAACAAGTCCACATATCGATAACCTTCATTTCAATACTATGGCATATGACATTTGCAATAAACATTTCTCACCGAAAATGAATGTTCGCAGCTGGCATAGGTTTGTTGTCCTTCCATTCGCACACATATGACATCTTGGACCTACATGAACTTTATGTTAGTAAAAAATCTAGTTGCAATAATAACACAAGTATGGGAAAATATGAAACAATATGGAAAAATTTTGGTATGACATTTATTATACTTTAGAAAATATGAGGGTGTAAAGTAGTCATTTAGCAATAATATGTCAATAAGTAATATTTCAATTCAATACCATTCACAAATCAATCCAACAAGTCCACATTTCAATAACATTCATTTCAATATCATGGCATATGACATTTGCAATCAATATTTCTCACCGAAAATGAATGCTTACAACTGGCATAGCTTCGTCGTGCATGTACCATATTGGACCTACATGAACGCTATGTTAGTAAAAAATCGAGTTGCTATAGAATGAAACATTACCTTTGGGGCTACAGGTAGTATTGTTAGTTGTACACTTGATTGACCATGTTGTACTCCTCTGTGGACATCATCACCAATCCTCGTGTAGCTAGCAACTCCGTCTTGTATTCGTGCCAGTTTTGCACCGTCCATGGGCTTATCGTTTGCCACTGTTGGTACAACATGGTATAAAATTTGGGGTCTTGCCACTAATAGACACATTGGGTAGGAGGTTGTGTACGAGTTTCCGGAATGACGTAGTCATAGTGGTCATATGAGCTATAGTCATAAATCCCTTGTGTCTCGGGGACGTTGAACGAACTAGAGCTATCCTGTGGTGCATCATGGCTATATCGATGATCTCTTCCTTTGTCTGCAGTAGTCGTCCTTTGTGACTATGGAGCCCCATGTAGGGGTGCAAACGGAGTGGATACAGATGGATTTCGCTCATCTCGTATCCTATTCCAAAAAAGTTTCTCGGATACAGAGTCAGATACGGACAGTGCTAGATTCGAATACGAATGCGGATTACCTCGGTCATGAATACGGAGCGAATACAGATCATTCAGAATATGGCTAGTCTCGGTCACAGATATTTAGTCGAATAATGCGTAAAAATAGAAACCATATATATCGCACATATTAGGATCAATCAACCATACTATATGTCCAAAATGTAACTACATTAGTACGTTAGCAAGTAGATTTATGTACATCACTCGATAGCAAGTAGATTTAAGTAATTCACTCAATGTCAATTTTAGTAAATGACATGGTGACGAATAAAATTGCAGATCAAAAAATATGGTAGATTCTGAAAAATAAAACTCCCTAGTACGCTTTGGTGCACGTATCAAATTTTCTGGAGCATTTTGGTACACCGTGGGTGCACTTAGGGTGTGTTTGGTTGCATGTATGGTGTCTGAATCGCATGAGTTGATACAATTGTTTCTGTAAGACATGTGTTTGGTTGCCTATTCATCCAGGCCAAATGGATGCAATTGCACCCACTCGTGCTAGCCCAAGGAAACAGGAAATCTGGACTTCCCTCTGATGCAGGCTCGTAAGATGCCTCGCTCGCTTCCTCCCCGCTCGTCGTTCCTCCCCGCTCGTCGTCGCCTCCGGCATGCGCCTGCTCTCCGTCCTCGCTGGCGCCCGTCCGAGGTTTGAGCTTCTCGCCGCCACAACATCGACGCGAGCCGGTCGTTCGAGCTCCTCGCCGCTGCCACTCCGACGCGTGCCGGTCGAGCTCCTCCAGTGGAAGGGCCGCGACGATGACACCCTGAAGGTGTTTGATGAAATGGAAGAAGGGGCGTCCAAATACATTCAACCATCCCATCCACTCTTAATGCAACCAACCAAATATCTTCTCAACACAGCCAAGCTCAGCATAAACAAGCAACCAAACAACTCAACTTACATCCACTCAATCAGCCCAAGGCTAACCTGGATGACTCATACGGGACAGGCTAAAGTGGTGCAGGCAACCAAACACACCCTTAGCAATTTCAGGCGCAAAACCAGAAGCTAGAGCTCTAAAACATAAGCGAGAGCTGAGCTGACTGCTCTGTAGCCAAAGTAAACCGGACTTAAGAGCTGGAGCCGAGTAACAGAAAAAAGGAAGCCAAAGTTGCTTCTGCTATGGAACCGGAGCTGACAAAACTTAAAAATAGTTTTGAGATTTGTTTCGGTTCCGATTGGGCTTGCTTCTTAGGAAGACTTCACGCCGGCGCTGCTTCCTTGATCAGGTGGACATTCATTGGTCAAGCAAACAAGCCAACTAGGCAAGGCTTGACCGTGCAAGCAAATAATCAAGAGCTCTCGGGTGGCTTCTCGTGCAGATGGGGTGGACGGGTGGCGTAGAGGCGACCGACGTCGACGGTGCGTTAGGCCCGGACTGGGCGCAGGTTGGCCGGGGGGTCAGCACATGGAATCCAGCCGGAAGCGGCTGGGGCTAGCCGAAGGTGGAGTCCGGCGTCGGGCCAAGGAGACAGCGCCAGATGTAGAGAAGATGGTGCCGGGCTCACCGATGCGGCGCGATGGCCGCGGGAGCCAATGTGGCGGGGTAGGCCGGTGCGGCCAATGGGCGCCGACGGAGGTCGGCCGGAGTTTGGGCCAGAGACGGGTGGCGGGGATTTTGGACATTAGAGACTTAGGGTTTCCACCAGATAATAACCGAATATATCCGAATAAAATTACGGTTATATCCGAATTCAACGGATACTTTTGTTCTGAATCCATTTCCGTATCCGAAAAAACTATTCGAATCCGATATCCAAAAAAACGGATATCCGAAATTACACTCCAAATAGTATCCGAATTTATACGGACGGTCGGTCGGTCAGGAATTATCCACTCCGTTTTCACCCCTAGCCCCATGGTCTGTCCTGTGTCACATGAGTGTAGTTCGACCCCTGTAATTCTATGGGATGTTCTTCTGAGCGGGAAGTGAGAGAGATGGAGACGCCATCGTCGGACTCACCACCATCGTTGTCCATCTTGGACTGTCATTAGATTCTTGGTATGGCAAGCTCCGACGGTCCCCGAGAGTGCTATCAGTCGAGTCATCACTCTTTACATAATATTCCTCCTCTCTGAGAAGTTTCCCCTTTCCTTTCGATACCAGCAGTGTGGAAAATTTGTTCCAGGCCGAGCCAATCGTTTACTTCGTATTTCTCTCATTCCATGTCCAACTCCCAGTGTCAATCCTTGTTTGCACAGGGGCGTGGACCGTACCAATGTTGTAATCCCCCACGGCAGGTCTTTCACACTGCGAGGAACTCCAAAACATCCTCAACAACACACCACTACCTCCTCTAGCCCCCTAGAGGTGTTACTACCACCATCGTGCTCATACCTGCCACCTGCCTGACTGATAAATTATGCCTCCGTCTTGGAGGAAGTTATGGCATGTTGAAGTTGCTCTTCATCAGCATCACCCGTGTAGTCCACATATGAACTTCTCGGCAGGGAATCTGCAGCAGCTGCTTCCTTTCTTAACCTCTTGTCTCTCATTCCCTTCATCTTATCCTTAATTCTGTCTAGGCCGCGCTGAAAGTACTCGCGAACCTCCTTAGGAACTTGCCTGCAATGGACGACATTCGTATCTCGCCCTGCCAAGTGGTGCTTCAATCGGGTTGAATCGCCTCCTTTCTTCTCTTGGTGACAGTATTTGCATTGAAATCCGGTCCCCACCTTCTCCCTGTGCTCCCACACAAAATCGCTTTGGTCTGTCATCTGCTATACAAAACAACAAGCCGTCAGCTAATACAAAACATCAAGTTAATATGACTTCTTGTTAATACTAAACATCAAGTTAATGTATGTGTTTGCTAACAGCTTATAACAAGCATTACATCAGTGAATGCTACCAATAAAAATTCCTAATCACACTAACCCTAACATCATGCATTAATCCATACATGCATTTACCCATTCATCTATACATACATCTACCCATTCATCTATACATACATACACATTCATCTAACCCTCAATCACACTAATCCTAACCCTCAATCACACTAACCATAACCACATCGTGTTGTACTGTGCAAGGCTGCAAGCAGACAACCAAATCAAAAATTAAAACACGTCACCTACTATCATTCATTCACATCTTCTACTGCCATCAGTCTAAGATCAACAACAAACATGCTCTAACATAATCAAGAACAAACATGCTGCATTGCCCATCAGACCAAAATCAACATCATATATAATGTAAACTTGTCAAACTCCACAATCCACATAACTTAACATCACATGAACAACAACATCGATTATCGGCCGATTATAGTTCGATACAGCTCAATCATCGCTAGGGTTTGGTTGAAAATCGACACGGCTCAAGTCTTCCCAGCGCATGTCGATTTTCAGTTGGAGGGAATCAATTATCGGAGCTTACTAGTCGATTATCGCAGTCCTGGCGGCGATAAGACAGCCGACGACGTGCGGATCTGGGGGGAGACGCTGGCGATTGCGACAGCTCAGCGCGAGGAGTGTCGGAAGTGGAATGAATGTGTCTGAAACTACTCTCAACAAGTTGTATAGCTTCTTCATTTTAAGTGGGCCGGACCGGGCCTAATGGGTCTGGTGCTGTTTTTGTTTTTTTAACCCTTTTCAATTAAATCAATTTGGTTTTGCGTCAAAAACATCTCAAAAATGTGTTTTTTCAACTCGTTTTCATGTCAGACTTCACAAATATATTAATACTAATTTTAGGGAACTTTAGGATAAATTTTTGCAAGTTTTCTGAATTTAAATTTGAACTAGACCGGTATGCCGACTGGTTTATATTATCGTACCAACTTGTTAAGGTCGATTACCGTCGATAATTTGAACCCTGTCGACGGTTTGAAGATGCAGCAGCAAGTCCCACACCCGACTCCTGTATTTTGACCAGTACTGCTTACAATTTAGTTTATCAAATCAAAGAGCACATACGCGTAGCTCAAACTAAGGGCCCGTTCGGTAGAGCTCCGGCTCCTGGATTCTCGCCCAGAGGAGCCGGAGCTCTACGGAACACCTCGCGCTCCTCCCGGCTGATTACAGTATCGGCACGAAGCGATTCTCGTTTTTACATGGCGCGAGAGAAGCGGCCTCCACCCCGCTCCTCTGGATTCTCGATCGCTCTTCCCCTCCCTTGGGTCCTGCCACCTCGCCTCCGACTCCCGTCGCCCCTCGCCTCCCAGTCCCGTCGCCTCCGACTCCCGCCGCCTCGCCTCCGACCCACCTCCCCGCATGCATCGCCTCTCCTCTCGAGCGTGTCGCCTCCAAGCCTCGCGCTCCGCCTCCTCGCCTCGAGCGCTCCGTCTCTGACTCGAGTGTCGCCACCTCGAGCCATCCGCCATCGACTCAAGCTCGACGGGACCTGCCTCGAGCCCTCCTGCGCCGTTGAGCCCACAACGAGCACCACCTAGCTACGGCTCCCCTCTCTTCCCTCTCTCCCGAATCCCCTTTCAAGAATCTGGATTAGCCGAACACTTCAAGAACTACTCCTGATTCCTCAAAAAATCATAATCAGGAGTCGACGCAGAATTTGAGAGGAGTAAGAGCTGGAGCACTACCGAACGAACCCTAAATATAGATACCAGGGCTAGGGTTAGCAAAAAAGGATTGTTAGGGCTTGAATTAAAATTGCTTCGATTACAGTAGTTGATGTGTTCAAAATTTAAATAAGCCTATTTCAAACGAAAAAAGTTTAATAGAGCTGATAAAATTTAAATAAGCCTATTTCAAACAAAAAAATTTTAATAGAGCTCAGCTCGATAGTGGTCTGTTAGCTCAAATTTAAAATAACCACTTAAATAATAAATAAAATAATTTTATGTCAAATTATGTTAATTTCGAAACAAGCTCGACAATATATTAAGCTTGATAGCGAGCCCTGGTCAGGGCGAAGAACAATAACTGAGATCTACAAACTACAATAGCATTGCTACCGAGAAAAGAAAACCCTCACTGTTATCACGGCGTGCACTTGTACAACACCCCGTCTTAAGGGCAGGCTACAACAAAAGGTATACAACCTTAAGCAACAGACAAACATCATGCCAGCTGTTGCCTCAAGTTACAGGTCTCCTACTGAAAACAGAGCAAAATTCGTTGCGGATTAGCTATGCTAACACGGGGCGCCTACGAGAAGGTGTCCTCCCTATCCCCCTCGGCGACCTCGCCCTCGTCAATGTTGCTCGTCGGCCTGTGGTCCTCATGGTAGAAGTCCCGGGGCGTGCCGAGCTTCATGTTGTACTTCATCAGCGGGTCATGCTTCACTCCCATGAAATTGAAGTTCCAAGGAACGTTGTCTGGAACCTGGTGGAGAGGCAGAAGCAAAGTGAGACTTCGACGGCGGAGTAATTTTGAAGCACGTAAGATGAAGGTCTGAAAAAGCAAGTGATTTTGAAACAAGGAGGTGGTCTGAAAAAGCAAGTGATTTTGAAACAAGGAGGTGGTCTGAAAAAGCATTAGAGATCGATCCATACCATGTAGAATCCAAGGAAGCGGTCGCTAAGCAGCATCTGGACCTTCTCGTAGTGAGTTGGGAGATATCCATGTGGGTTGCTTCCAGTGTCCTTGTTGCTACGACACCACTCATAACCACTTGGTGTCAACTTGTACGCTGTCAACGAGCAAGACCCTGGGGTAAAGCTGCATGTCAAAATGATGCACTTCTCACCATCCCATTGTTTGTTGTTCTCTAAAATCTTCGCATGTGATGTCAAATCCTGCAAAAAACAACATAACCAACAGTTCAGTCATGAGACTCAGGTCATAGGCAAAAAAAAAGCCAACATTGCATTACAGCTTTCTACTCTTTTGCAACAGCTAAAAGGAGCCAGCTCGAGATCTAACCTGTGGTGATAGCTGAGGAGCTTCGTTTGGCTGGGTATGCATCCATTCCAGTGGCTCCAGGTCATTAAGGAACTCATGCTCAGGAAGATTTGCTGGCA
Organism: Otatea glauca; assembly: GCA_036346275.1. Lineage (NCBI taxonomy): Eukaryota > Viridiplantae > Streptophyta > Magnoliopsida > Poales > Poaceae > Otatea > Otatea glauca. The sequence continues at coordinate 43,286,405 of CM070716.1, read as the reverse complement.
GAGTAACCATCTGGTGAGTTCCATGCTGTGGAGGAATGGCTATGCATCTTATCTCCTTAACTTGGGGATTATCCTGTGGACTCAGTCCGCACAGGAAACCCGCGATCTGTGTCCGTAGATGCATATGAACTTCTTCAATATATTCTTTGGCATAATGTAAGCGTAGCCAGTCTCCTGCAGGTAGAGTAGATGCAGTCTTGGTCAGTAACCATTCAACATTTGTTACTTTGCAATTTTGTGTGTTGATCAAGGAAAAGAATTTTTTGTACTACCTTTATATCATTCGAGTTAACATAAATGTGATTGACACGAAGGTATAAGTTTGTGGCAGAGATGGCTCTGACACGCCAATCAGTCTTTGATGCAAATGCTTGCTGCTCATATGGACTGGTTGTCGTGATGATGAGCTCATCTCCATGCACATTAGTTGTCCTTGTTGTAACTGCAGTTAACTGAGTTGTCTCTCTAGACTGCAAAATCAGGCAAAACCAAGAGTGAGCAAAACTTACATAATTATTACCACTGTTCCCCTAGGCGGCCACCGCTCCACCCTCCCACCTAGTCCCACCTTGGCAGCTGCATAGCCTGCCTAATTGCCGATTAGGCGCTAGGCGACAGTCTGCCGCCCGACTAACGTCTAGCACCTTGGTGAACACTTACTATTGCTGAAGAAAAACTAGAAAAGTGCTATCATGGAGAGCTTTACCTGTTTCTCAATTTCAGCAATTTGTTGCCTCTGCTGTGATGGAGGAGCTAATTCATCACCAAGTATTATATCAGTAATTTCAGACTGCGTCAGTGCAGAAGTATTAACATTGTTTTTCTTTGCATAATCAGAAAGAATGAGGTCCCTGAGTGCACATTCAAACTTTAGCCACTGCTCATCATTCAAAGTTGGCCAGATATGATGTGGTTCTGTAATAATTGTCTTGTCAGGCTTGAGCAACATATTTGCCTTCTCATTATTGACATGTAGTGCCCGCAATATAAGTACGATACGAGAGAATGCTGTGTATGATGAGATACTTTTCAACCAATCATGTATATGTTATAAAGAACCATTTGTGGTTCTGAAGCCTTGAGAATAAGATCACCAAACTTCTCAATCTTCAAGCAAGCCTGGAATGGCAGCTGCAACTCACTACCTTTGATGACAATGTTGGGGAAGTCAAGCAGATGGACCTCCAAAGGATCCAACATGCCCTTCCTTGTCACAATAATTTGCTTTGGCTGCTCTTCTACAGGAAGAGATCGAACTAATGCAGCAACCTCTTCAGCTGTTTTCCACTTGGCTAACTGCCCAAGACGCTTTTGTCCAGCCCATACACTTGTGTGGATGACCTGCAGGTTATGATGCATTTTCATTGTAAATCATTTAAGTTCCAATACTGCAGTGTTAACCAAATTACAAGAAAACAAGAGCTAAAGAAAAAAGAACCAACCTTCAGAAATAGTTGACCAGTTCTTGGATTGAAAATGAAAATAGCACCGTTGATTGGTTTAGTGGTCAGGTTACCCTCAAATGTTTTGTGAATGGTAACTCGATAGACATTTGTGTCATCCACAAACCATATAATTTGATTGCTGAATATCTCTCCATAGTTCTGTGAAGACAGATATGGTTCGGTGGGTTCAGATGAGTACAACTGCAGACCCTTCCTTATCCTCTCCCTCAGGACGTACAGAGCAGGATTTGACTGTCCAAAAAAAAGAGCAGGTTATTTAATTGAACATTCAATACAATATAGAGATATCATTATGTCAGGTAGAGCTAGCTTTGTTACAGTTAAGGTGATTATATTACCTTCATGATCTTGTTCATTGCTGTGATTATATTACCTTCATGATCTTGTTCATTGCTTGCTGGAGGAGTGGCTTCGACCCTGGGAACCAGTTGCCAAAGGCAGAGTGCAAATTGTATCTCTATATTGCTGGGAACCTTCATGATCTTGTTCATTGCTTGCTGGAGGAGTGGCTTCGACCCTATGAACAATTCAGACAAGTGGACAAATTATGAAACTGGCTGTTCCTTGATACCAGTTGGAGATGGGTAGATGGACATATTGTCTGTTGTGTAGTCCATGAACTTGGCCCTTGTATAACGTTCTACGTCATGCGAATCATAGTCTCCCCAGCGTAGTTGCACATCAAACCAGTACTTGTTACTTGCTTTCTGATCGAAGACATCCTTTGACTCAGAAACTAAGCTAGGCTTGGACATCTGCCACCGATGTGCAGCAAAAAGGAGGATATCTGCGCAAGAGCTGTTCATCTTGTAACTCTTCCTGGGATGTATTGTCTCTTTTTGCACTGGCTCAATCTCCAGCGCATCCAACTCCTGATCCAAAACTTGGCAAAGATCCATAACAACACTCTCATGGACCTTCTGCCACAGATGTGCGCAGAAGATTTGGATCAGAGATATCTTAAGGGTTGGGATTTTCCCATGCATGAATATCCCTGTAAGATCTAGCTGAACCTGGAAACCAACATACACATTTGCGCGATTAATGGTTGGTGACCACCACAGGGTAAATCTTCGATTGGGAATTTGATTGAGCCCAGAACGTTGTGCATTTGTCAGCTTCTTGTATTTCATTGACTCCTCATGAAGGATCGAAAAAGGCGACTAGAGGGGGGGTGAATAAGAGCCAAATAAAATTTTCGAATAAACTCTCCCCTTAGATTTTAGACCACAAAAATACCAGAAAAAAAGAACTGAACTATCGATCAAGCAATTTCATGAACAGAGGTTCCGACCAGTTAAGGTCGGGTGAACAGTAAATACTGCACTGGTTAGGTAGCTCTGGTCGAATGAACAGTACTGCGAACTGGTCGTCAGTACTAGTCGGATGAACATTGCTCCCGACCTGCAGAGGTCGGATGAACAGTACTCGGGTTGAATAGTGTTCGGTGAACAGTACCCCCGATCAGCACTTGTCGGACGAACAGTACTCCCGACCTACAGAGGTCGGATGAACAGTGCTCGGAGTGAATATTATTCGATGAACAGTACTCGGGGTGAATAGTGTTCGGGTGAAAAGTAAAATCAGCACGATAACAAAAACAGAAATCGATATAACTTTTGATCGGCTGATCCAAAAACAGTGAAAATTGGTGTGCACCTCTCTAAGGATGTCAGGAAACTATTTCAAACATCAATTGAAAGAATCGATACCAAGGTTCCGTCCCTTTTCAGTTTAACAAATGCAACACCAAAAACAGAGTCACGAACACAGACCTCATCCCTAACTTGCTGGCGGGAGTTGATGGTCAGAAATCCTTAAATTACTCTCCACAAATCATAGCAAGTAAGTACACGAGGAAACAACCCTTCAAACAAATAGAAACACGATCTGAAAACACTTTCTTCTATTAGGCATAAAAATTGGTTTCTTGCAAAACTGAATAGAAAAGGTTTTAGATTGCCTAAATGATTGGGATATGATTTACAGAAGATTCATCCAGCAATCTTTCATCTTTGGCAACAAGAACCAGAAGCCAATCAAGACTAAAGAACTGCAAGTCACACATTTACGTACTTTAAGAACACACAGATTTACAACTTGCAATAAGAACGCAAGGATTGCCTAAATGATTGAAAGCATCGAATCCAGAGAAGAGTTAATCAATCATGAATTTCAACAAAAACTCAATAGCATGTAGAAGGAGATGAGGCAAATCCAAATTACGTAAAGTAAATTGCAAATAAGTAAATGCAGAAATTAGATAACAGAATTTAAGTGCGTAATGTAAATACGTAAGAGAAATGAAACAAGAACATAAATAAAGAACATTTTATTTCTGGAAGGGAGGTTTACAAAGCCTCACAACAAAGTGGGCAAAACTCAAATGAGCAGCAAAAACCTCAGGACCTTCTCTGAGGGGAGGCTGCTCCTACCTCTCTATTTATAGTAACTTGGGATCAATTCCCACCTTTGGATATCCTGCTTCAAACCTAAGCCAACATTTAAGAGCCAGGATTTGATCCTTACACCGTTACTCTCAACAACTCTCAACTACTCACGTACACTTTCCTCACCTGCTCAACTCCTACTGGGAGATACCTCTCTCCCTGCCTATTTATAGTAGACTTGGACCACCTACCACTCTTGGATTAGCCTCTAAATCCTAGAGCACTCAATTAAGGGCTGAGATTTTACCCACTCACACAGCTATGCATGGGCTGACCAGAAACCCAACAACACAACGGGTTTTGCACGATTTTCAAATCATTCTAACTTGACCCGCTACTTATCTTCCTGACCGCGATTCAACGGTTCTCCTTAATCAGAGCAGCTCCAAGTTAGCATCTTATCCATTCGTTTGTCTTATTGGCTTGCAGCTACTCTCTGGCCTCAGTCATTTTTGGCGACATCTTGATCATCTGGAACTCGGCTCTCGCAGCCTAATCCTGATCTCCTTCACCTCACCATGACCTTGCTCCAAAGTCCTGCAACTATCATAGACAAGGAAACACATCACATAGCAATGTCTAACAACACATATCCATCTCAACAGACAGATATACACTACGCTGACCAGCAAAACCCCGACCACACGTGCTCTGACCACTGATCTCCATCCCGACTCAATCACTCGGAGTCTCAACCACTCGGAGTCGGACGACCCAACCACTTAGGGTCGAACGACTGGTCTCTAACCAGCCAAAGCCCCGACCACTCGGGGTCGGACGACTGGTCTGCAACACAGTAACTCAAATTGCTCTAGCTCGAAAAACAATTCAAATCAAACTCAAACTTGAGCACACTTTGCTCAAATAAAGTCAAATACTCATCACAAACATGGATGGACCTCCACATAGTCTTTCACCTCAAAACCTGATGCCTTCTCCCAAAACAGACCCTCCCAAGTAGGGAAATATGTTCCTTTAAATAACGTATGTTCCAAGATACCTTCTACACCACCAAGAGCTTGGATGACATCAGTTCTGTAGTTGTTTAGGTTCCATAGCTTTCCTTCATGTCGCTGATGTGTCCACCAGAATGGGTTTTGTTTCAGCACTTGATACTGCTTAAAGTCAGTTCTCACTCTCCATCCTTTGTCATATGCCAAAGTGTGGCGGTCTTTTTGGAAAAGAGTGTTGATGCGAGGTATACCTCTATCCCATGAGTCTTCAAGATCCTCGAGTGTTAAGCGTCTGTTCTGCGTTTAAGCTTCCTGCCTCTTCAAGGCATATTCAGCCCATACACGCTGTGAATCAATAAACTCACTCTCCCATGGCTGGATGTAGCGATACAAGTTAGGGATAAGTTGGTCCTCTTCGTGGCTCATACCACTTCGAAAATGTGTCACACCAACATCTATCTGTTTGCTATACCTGAGATCACTCTGTGGTATCAAAATGTGACCCATCGACAACATTCCCAGACCTCCAATTTCCTTGGGTGTATAAAAGATAACAGGTGAAAACCTGCTATGCATCTTTGAGTTCAGACCAATCTTTATACGAGTCTGGATCTTGTTTTCACATTTGACAAGCAAATCCAAAAGCTCCTGTGTACGAACAGTTGCTTCACGGAAATATGTCATAAGGCCAATGAGAGCAGTATTCCACTTATTGACAATCTTGGTAAATGTAGTTGACCCCGAAGACAAGGATTTGCCTGACACGGTTCTCAAACACTTTCATATGCTCATCATCAACCCTCAGAAAGGCGATAGCCGTCCTTTCTTTTGTCTGCTCATTCTGCAAATTCCATACTCCATCTTTTGTGTTGCTAAATGCCTCTTGAGTCATTCGTATCTTTGGCAGTATACGGACCTCAAACCCACACATGCTAAAAAGCAAGTTTGGGTTGTCCTTGCTGTACACAGATACAAAGCTATTCTCCCATTCTAAGGTCGTAATGCTCCTTGGGAGGCGGTTCTTCATATCCCAAAAGACACTTCTTCCAAGATTTACATCATGCTTCATGAGCCTCATTCTTGCATCTCTAGGCCAACATTTTTTGTTATTGTAACCAACCATGTTCTCGTTGTTAGGATCAGGATGCTCTGTCAAGTAACGCTGAATTAAATCTCGTGCTTCCTCATGAGTGAAGCGGAACAATATATGCACCTTGTCGATATATCGAGAATATAGCCTGATAGGATGCCTTGTCTCAACCTTAGTGTCAGCATATGTAAGGAACTCATTTGGCATCTGAGGAGGCCCAGCAATCTCACTTGCACGTGTTAAACCAAGAAGCAGGAGATCCAGCACCAGTCCATAGTATTGCACAACAAAAGATGCAAACTGAAGACCTCGAATGAGACCATAAGAATTTGTATGACTCATATCCTTGTAAGACAACACAACATTGTTCTTTGCAGTGACATAGTCGGCGATGTTATGGTCCAAAACCAACCGTAGAAGGCTGTTCAACAGAGTCAGATCAAGTTTTTCAAAGAACTTCTCAAATTTTGTCTGCAGCATCACAACACACTGTCCATCGCTTGTGTCCCATATATCTTGTAAATTATTTATGCCTTGGCACCATTTGTAAACAAGTAAAGGAGGTGGTTACGAATCGTGAGCTTGACCGGTTTGGGAATAGGTGCCGCTTGTCCCCTCATACCACAAGTCTTGGTCAAGGTATGCATCAGTGATTTTCTCAAGAGGCTCAATTTCATATACTGGAATCAAGTAGCTATGCAGGTCCATAAATTCAATGCCAACTTCTTTAAAAGCACGCTGAGTAAGAAGATGCCGTTTTATCCTTGACAATGCCTCATGTGGATTACCATACGCTTGTTCTATCAAACCCAGTTCCTCTCGTTGTAGTTGATTTAACCTAACTGCCACACTATAAGACTCCTTTAGCCTTTCCAAGGCTAATATAAGAAGTTTGGTATCATGCTTGTATGATAGTGGAGGAAAAGGAATCGGTGAGAACTTTCTTGATTCCAGCCAGTGAACTGTTGTTGTATAAATAGCAACTGCTTGAGGAGACACATATGGCCCATCTTTCAAGTAGTTGTCTTTGCCTCTCTGTGCGCCTTGAGCCACAAACGAGTTAACCTTCCAAGATTTTTGCGACAAACAGTCTTGTCAATCTGTAGCACCACGCTCGATACGCTCACGGTTGTAGTGGCGGCGTTAGTCCACCAATCGACCTTGGACTTCACGTAACGAAGAATCATGTTCTCAATAGGAACCGGAAGGCGTGGACCTTCCATGGGATATTTGCCTTCCAGCGCGCCATGCCTCACTAAGATCTTTGTAATATAGTTCGGGCCTTATTTTGCTTGATGCCCTCGGCATAGCATCCAGGACATCATGCATAACCGCACTCAAGTTCCGGATCAAAGTGGGACTCAACACGTTGCTTGGTTACGCTTTAGCAACACCCTTTGAATGTCGACCTTCAAACCGCACGCCAACAAATTACCTAACCACCTCTCAAGTAATGGCACAATACCACGGAGGAAAAACAACCACACTCTCCACATTGGAGCCCAAAATCCGCATGATCAGGTCCTTTTCCAACAGGCGGTGTTGAAACGATAATATATCAAGTGCTTGAGATCCTTGCACATCCCGATTTGCCGCATCGAGACGATACTTGTAACGGTACATACCATCAACCGACCAACATGAGAAAATATGTATTGCAAACCATCGGCCACCGAAAGCATCAACATTTCCTAAGCGGGCCGGATGTTTGCATCAACAACCAACTTAGTAAGTCGTAATATCTCACGGCATAAATGGAATGCATTCCCAAAACGAGATTTCTTCCTTTCCTTTGTTGTAAGAGTCTTCACAGGTTTTAAATTGAAATTGTAGTCTAAGTGAAGATAGTTAAGATTCTTCCTGTGGATCAACAAGTTTAACATGTTGTAGCCACGCTTGCAAACTTGCAAACACGCTTCGCTTGATCCAAGCTCAGTAGTTTGAAAAACTTTGTTGCTTGGAGTGAACGGAACAGGTGTTTCTTCTTCTGTGCCTTGGGAGGCCTATGATGCAGCTCATTGAGCACATAGCACTTCAGCAGCTTCTGATAGCTCACACGAACTTTCACTGGATAAGCTGGTGGGCTGCAAAACAGAGATAAATGCAATTAGAATTGAAAATCCCTGTGCACCACGTGGAAATAGATGCAAAGAAAACAAGAAATAGGTATCAAAGGTGTCATTATGGCACTCACCAGTACTCCTTGTACCACTCAGATACAAGAGGAATGTCCTCAGAACGGCGTGTTCTACCAGATCTCATGTTAAAAGGCTTTGGAGCAAAAAGTAATGAAATGCCAACTGCTGTTGTATCAGTGTAGAGTTCGGTTCCTTTCAAGAGAGGCTCCACATCTTCTGGAAGGCAAAAGTCTTCATCTTCTATCTCTTCAGCTGTTTTCCTTTCCCGACGATCAACCTTGTTAGTCGAAGTGATGGGATTTATCAGCGGATCATAGTAGAATGCAGGCAAATCTGGATCCTCTGTCTTGATATACATTATCATAGGGGTGTGGTACACCCCAAGTTTCACTTTCCTTGGTCTGTTATTGTACAAATGTGGGAAAGCGATTCTGTATTCAGTCCTAAGTGGTTGACGGATGATGAGTTTATTGATGTCGTTAAATTCATTCCAGTCCTCATCCCCCTTCTCCATATCACGGTACAATGGCTCAAACTTTGGACCTCCTGCGATAAAACAACATTAGTGCTTCACAACAAAACCTACACTGTAGCAAAAACATGGTACCAATACTTCTATCCTCCTCCTTTTGATAAAGCATAACATAATACATTAAAGAAAATACAAAGTTCCACCGCCCACGTTTCCGCAAAATAAACCTTGCCAATAGTCAAATATCAGATTGGATATATTTTGATGTAGCCATCTCAAAAAATACAGCTATTATGCTAATCGTGTTGATCTGGTAAGGTTGTTAAAATTGCTAAAGTGAACATGGCTTACTAAAGAAAAGGTAAATATACCTGGGATACACATGTTGAGTGCTTTGGCAGTAAAGAAAGACTCCATGTCAAACAAATAGAAATAATTCCGGTCAATCAAGTCTGACAGAAGTTGGCCAGAAAGGCGATAGAGTCTCGCCATTATGGGCAGCGATAGATGCCACTTCCTGTAGCTGGGGCAATTTATAAGCATAGTCTTCACAAGAGGCTTATGATCATAAAACCATTTACATACAGCTCCATCTTCCTCCTCGTCCAACTCCAATTGTATAGCCTCCAGCGGTTCAACATCCAACAAATTATCAGCATAGTCCAGTGGAGGCTCCTCGTCATCAAATGGAGGAAAGCGCATTCTTTTGAAATGTCGCCTATCTCTCTTCTCTCGTCGCATCATGATCCACATTGTACCCCACTGTAGAAAGCATATGATAAGAGAGAAATTTTAAGCATAAAAGGGAAAGGAAAGTACAAGGCTGAAAGATCTAGTTGAATATGCTACCTACCAAATGTTACATACAGATTCATAGAAATAGCAATTGTTATAATAAAAGGGACAGCTTAACTCACAGCTATAAAGATAAAAGAAAAATGAATTCTTGATCATCACCTGTGCCAAGTAAATGGGCTCAACCACCAATGGAATCTCGTTTATGAAGGTTATGGCGCCAGTGATATGGTACAAGATCTTCACATGGCGAACCTGAAAACAAGATTTCTGTTATTCAATTGCCACGAAATAGGCAGTATCAACAATAACGAGATTACAAATGTTCATATCTATGAGAGTCGCAAACTCGCAATTCAACGATTTACCTGTTCCCATGGCATCGGCATATTCTCAAGTAGTTTGTAAACAGCATGAGGCACAAATTTGAGTGCTCCAAGATATACACGCTGTCATGCCTATACTTCTTTGAAGACATGTCCTCATGGTCCCTTTTCAACAGAACAAAGAAGCATAAATTGACTGCAGCGTAAACAGGATCTACAATCTAGACCACATGAAGGCTTTAGATTTTGATTGTGCAGGGCGGCTAACAAAATGTATTTACAGCATGAACACAACGTATTCATAGAATCTTCGTTATTCAAGTCATCATAAACTCATTCTTAGACTTGTAGTTTGCATCTCTGGCCATGTACATTCCAAAACAGAAAGAAGGATAAAGTTTGTTCATGGATTACACAGGTCAAAGCATTGACCACATCATAGAACATAATATAAATAACTGAGAAATGGAACCTCGTGTTCTCCAAAGAGAAAAGACAAATAAACAATAAACAGAAACCAACACAGCAAAAGAAGGGGTAAAGATTTGCTACACGACACTACCTGAAGCAACCAGAAACATGTACCAACTATCCCCATAACTTATGATCAGTTGATCACACACAAATGGCACCCACTGAGACCCCAACCGCAAAGCTTCATAAATCAACAGCTAAAGCAACTACCAAATCAAAACATTCACAGCAATCAACGCATCAAAATATCCAGAATCCTAACTCCTAAAATCTAAAGTTGGGGCAACTAGCAAATAAAAACAATCACCGTAACGAGCGCATAAAAATACCTAGAATTCTGACTTCTAAAATCTAGAGTTGGAGACCACACATTTTGCCTAAATTCAGTGACCACAAATCATAAGCAAAAATATAGTACGAAGCAAAAATGCCGAGCAGATAATAACGCAGCTAAATCCAAACCTAAACGCTACACATAGCACAGTTATAACCAAAAACTCAAAACATTACATCAAAAATTCAAAATACATACTCACACCACAAGTAGCGTCGATCGAGAGGCCATCCAAAGCTACAAACAACTACAAAACGACCTAAAACCCTAAGCATCAGAGCCCGACATGAACACCAAAGCACCAAAACTAAGCCATAAGCATAAGGCGAAGCCTGAAACATCCTGAGGCGGTGCGGATCTGGAGGTTACCTTATGATTTTCCGGACATGCTCGGGGGGCATGTCCTCCTTCTGCGCCTCGACGAACCCGAACTTGCGCTTGTCGCCGTAGCGCTTGGAGTTGAGCTGGTGCCACTTGCGGGCCTTCTCCACCACCGCACCTCGGCTCCGCCGGCGTCGGCGGCTGCGCTACGCCGCGGTGGGGTGGGGCGGGCCGCCGGCCGTGCCGGGGAGGCGAGCGCCGCCATCGGAGGGGGCGGCGGAGGCTTTCCACATCGGCGGCAATGGGTTGGGCGCGGCACGTCGGTCTCCCGCTGCTGCTGCCGCTAGGGTTTAAGTGCCGTCGAGTGGACTGGGTGGCGGGTGCAGCTTCGGGGCATTTTTATAGGTGGAGGAGAGGAACCGATCAGATCGGATGGTTCGGCTTCGGGGCATTTTTATAGGTGGGGGCGCCGCTCAGCGGCGGTGAGGCGGGAGACTGGCTCTTTTCTAACACCTGACAGTTTTTTTTTTCAAATCTAACTTAATTCTTAATATAATTATAAAAATAGTCTTTTTTCGAACATGCAAACACGGCAAATGTGGAACCGTGGCAGGTACCGAGGAACGCATGCTCAATAGAGGCTTAATAGACTAATCAATCATTAATTAATGGATTGATTAATTGATTAGAAGACTAATGGTCAAGAAATTAATTAATCAATCATTAATTAAGTGGGCAAAGATTCCTACCGGGCATGCATTCCTCGGTAGGGAGCTGTCGCGTCCCTAATAGGTTCTTGATGTGGCGCTTGAACTCGTAGCTCCTGTCGTGATCTCACAATGCAGCAGGTGTTTCCGCGGTCGATGAAAGGACTATTTTTGTAATTGCTTTTAGTCAAGGGCTAGATTTGCAAAAACAAATGGTTTGAAGGGTTTAGAAATGCATTGCTTTCCAAGACTTGAGCTGACTTTTGTGGTGAGTGTTGTTTCTTGAGTCGGCCATGCAGTAGACGATGGGATAAGTTGTCATGAAAATTTGAATTTTTATTCAGAAACATGCTACACCATTTCGACCACATACCAAGAAACTTTGGGGCTGTTTGGTTTACTTCTAATGGTCACCAATGCTTGTCTTACCAAATTTGAGTAGCGTTGACTAAATTTGACAAGTATTTTGTTTGCTACCAAATTTTAGCAAGATTCTCTTCACCCTTGATTCTTTAATTCAATTTCTTGCCAATCTTTGGCCAAAAGATTAGTAGCCAATTGGGTTACCAAATTTTGGTAAGGTTTTACCAGGCAAATTTGTTATCAAATCAAATAGGCCTTTTACTTTGAGTTTAGTCGTATATAGGTTGCCAAATTTGTTAAGCCCACCTAAAAGTTAAATTATACAAACTACATATGTAATATCAACTAGTCAAAAACTCTTTTTTTAGCAAGGGTTAAAAACTTGCTACGACAGTTAAAATGAAAATGCTATAATATTATACTATAGTGTTAGAGTATTTGTATCATACCATTGAAAACTTTTCCATTCAGTTGCATTCATACTAGTAACTATGAACCAAGTGTCGATGACAAAACGTTGCACTTTTGCTACCTGAATTTATTCTGTTAACATTTGCAACATATCACTACTACAGAAAATGATATCACGGATGGTTTTTCGAACCGTCAATAACTATGTTTCAGTGATAATCGTTACACATCACAGACGGTTTTTGAACCGTCTATGAAATACACATCACAGACGGTTCTTTTATAGAACCGATAATTTCAATCGTCTGTGATATGGATTTAAACACATTTCTCATATGGAAGTTATACAATAGCCAAGCTGCAGCTTGCATGCATACTGACATTATACAACGTTGAAAATTTCAATCAATGACGGTACACATATTGATGATAAAGTTGGCATTTACGTCACACTCCAAATTAAAATTGCAAGAACAGAAATTGACATCTTACTGCTATTTTTCCAACAAATGTGATCGTTTCCTCTTCTGGCACAAGGGCAAGTGAAAATGCACATAGCAAAAGCTGATTTGTCTTCAGGAGCTTTTAACAAATTGTTCAAACCTATAATGGCAAAAATAGTATCCATGTATTTGCCGAGTCAAACATTATAGAGCGGAACAAAATGGGAAATGGTTAGTCATATTATCTTTGTGCCCAATCTTCTCAAGAAGCCACTTTCTGTCCATTCATGCGTGCAAGACATAAATGTTAGTTAGATTGGATATGTGGAGGTTTATTATCCGTAACTCCGTGAAAAGATAATAGGCATTTAACATCACATCACTCTCTATGGCTATTTTGCTGGACAGGAGCTAAACCAAGATGTATAACTACTGGTAAATTAAACTTTGTGTCCAACTGTTCTAGGCTTTTCTTTTCTTTGCATGTAATTACTGGTAAATTTGATAGCTAGTTAATAGATTAGTAGTCCCCTACTTACCTCACAATGTCAGCATTCCTCTTTAGTCCTGAAATGGCACTTTGGGTAAATTGAAGTAGCTCTTCAAGTTTTACCTACATGTGTATTGAAACGGAATATTATTTGACAAGAATTTTAATTTTTGCAAAGTTCACCAACTTATGCATCAGAATCAATTTTTCTCTTAATAGAAATACATTAAAAATGGGAAATACTAAACAATATTTTGTTCTCTCCATAAAAAACAATAGCCCTAGTCTAGGGACAGTGGAGCAGCAATTCATCATCACATTCAGTGATCCGATTCATCAAGCAATGAATCAGCACATTGCAAGAGTATGTTCACCATCTATGGTTATTGGTCTATTCTCATAGTACTTTTGTTATACACCTAAAAATATTATCAAATAACATCCTTTTTCCCTCTTAATAGGATCCCTAATGTTATGACAGAACCAAAAAAGTGATAAAAAAATGTTCACGTGCGGTGTAAAACTCAGATATACCCCAAAGTTAGTTGATTAAATAAAAAAAACTAAGTGAGTGCTCGTGAAGAAAAAGAAGCAAGCTAGCATAATAATTCTACCATTTCAACAGTAAGCAAGAAATTTGAGATAAAATAGGCCAAGAAACTCAAGTCACCGGGAAAGAAGATATCTTGAAATATATGTGAATTACAGCTGTAGACTACCAATTACATAATACCCAGTGAATAATCAAGAATCATTTGTGCCAAGTATTACATGATAATTTTAGCCTTTCACCGATTTAGTGATTTGCATTGCATAAGAGTCTAAGATAACCAACAAATGTACCAGGACTTCATCATGGTAATTTGAGAATGATTTTGCCAAGTCTTGTATTAATAGACTTTTCTCTCCGAGCTCCGCCACCTAGCATTAATAGACTATTATAGAACTAAACAGTCATTTTGAATAGGTTTACAAAAACCCGAATTATAGATGGTCTCATCAGATCGTTAGGTAAAAACACATAGAGATCCTCTCTTGGGCATGACATCGAACAACTTGTTTGCATAGCGAAGAACCCAAATTGGTATGAAAAGGGCCTGAAATTAAATTGGGTACAAATAAGCAAGCAGAGGAGGGGCACAAGAAAGATTGAGTGTGCAACAAATTCCTCATCATAAAACCACCGCCATCCAACACCTCAGGAAGAAGGGGCGAATTGCCTAGTTGCGACTCTGCGAGTGCCCCAGCCGGGGAAGATGTGCACATAAATAGGCATAGCAAACCTAGGAGTGGCTTGGTACAATGGTTTCTTGCTTTCTTGCTACGACAAGAGATGAAGTTGCTACGGAGACACCATCAGATCTAGTTGCTCATGTTCACAATAATCATACCAACAAAAACTAATCATCGGGGGCATGGGAATTGGGGGAAAGAGCCGGTGGATGCGGTGGGAGGAGGCAAAAGAGGCGGGCGAGGATTCATGTGTATTGTTTTAGTCAAAAACTGTATGTGATGTTCTCAATACACATCACAGACGGTTTTAGGATAAAACCGTCTGTGATATAGATTTATCACAGGCAGTTCTTATAAAATCATTTGTGATTATATTTAACACAGACAGTTTTTGAAAACCGTATGTGATGATGAGTCTAATATAGTCCTTTCTGTAGTAGTGTATGCTAGTGCACTCATGCAATCGCTTTATGTTGTCATCAAATCAACATGAAAAATATGTAGATGTACTTCTCAATTTTTCTTGATAGATATAAATTCCAAGTCAATTCGTGTTAAGAGTAACAAAAATGGTAGAAATCTGACAAAGCATAAACAAAAAAGGGGTTAAACAAAAGGACAACATGTTACTGTTCACAACAAATCTATCATTTTTGCTTCTTCTAAAGCATGTTTTGAATTTGAAGATTGGATTTTAAAGGGTGCTAGAACACTTATACCTTGTCTTTTTTTTGGATTTTTCCATGTCAATTTGGTGCCAAAACCTAAAGTTTTTTTAAAACCTAATGTCAAAACTGAAAGTTGATCACATGGGTCACCAAAAGGGTGATTGCATAGAATATGTCGCTAACTTAACATTAACATTGGGGTGAATTCTTAGTCTTATACTGTAGCAAGTTAGTACAATCATATAAGCATTTCCCCTTAATTAGTGCAACATATACACGATAATGTTGTACCTGGTGCTACTTTGTTCAATTTCTTGTCGATTCAGTCTATTTCCTTTTTTTAAAGAAGCATTACTATACCGGATGGCCTGATCTTACAATGACGAAGATGATAAGTCGAACTCGTAAACCCCGACGAACACTGGCGCAAACCACCGTCTCGATATAGCAACTTGTGACACGCGAATTTATCTAAAAACACGCTTCAATCATCGTCTACTTGACCACACTATTCTTGCAATCACCTCAAAAAAAGTTGCAAGAACAACTGTGGTAATTTCATAGTTGGAACTCCCTATTCTATTGGGGTTATTTGAGCACAATCAGTAGAATAAAGAGTATTTCTTTAATCTAAAATTTCGAGATTACATTTATAATGGATGGAGCACATATGTATATAAAAGAGTGGGGGTATGAACAGTACCTACACATGAGACATGAATGAACAGTTGTGAATAGTCATAGACAACACATGAGACATGAATGAACAGTGTGAATAGTCATAGACAGTACACCCACCCATAATTGGAAACAAGCTATTCTAATTTGGACACGATCTCTTTTTGCCAAACCATAGTGATCACTTTCATTGTTTGAAGACGGTTGAAATCTCTCGTTCCTTTCCTTCTCTCTTGCTTCTTTACTTTCCTCCTTGGTTGCATATATGGAAGGAGATGGAGGGGGAGACATGAAATGAAGCTATGTGGCTTGGTCCACGCCTCCGAGTGCTCCTACATGTCTCCCAGCGTTAGCAATGGTTATGTTGTCTTCTTTTGGTGTCGTGCTGCCTTATAGTCCTCACTTGTGGCTTCCGTCCTCCCTCATCTCCCGCTAGATTCTACCATGGTTACTCGATACAATTTGGCTCCATTTGTCATTCTTGCAATCTTCATACCTAGCAATAGACAAGCACATGATATTTGATGGTATATAATTCTCATGTAAATATATTGAAGATTGCTTAAGAAAAAAAGATTTATCAGTTGATTTTTTATACGACGTAATTCTTTTTAATTAATTACGATATTAGACCGAAAAGTACTGGACGTATGCATAATCACATTAGTTATCAGAAAAACAAAGTTATTTGCATGTCATTGAATCAGCCAATTGTTAATTTTTGCATACAGTTGCTGCAATTCTTTTACGGATATTGCTACATTTTATTGAATTGATGCAAAAAGCATTTCACCTTATGCTCCTTATTCTTGTCATATCTAAAAAAAATCTATATCAGGAGCGGAGCTTACCAGGGTCAATATGGGCGATGGTCATCCATTAATTTTTGCAACTATTTGGAGGAAAATAATGGACACTAGCCAGGGCCACACGCTATGCTGCGTCGTGTGAGATTTTGTGCGCGACGCTGCGCCGTGCGAAATTTGGAAAATTCAGTCGCGCGATGCTGCGCCGTGCGAAATTTGGTCCGATGGATACATACAATTTTTTTTTGCGTAATTTTGTTTTTTTGGTTTTTTTCTTAAAAAATGGGCCGCTAGAAGCCGTTGGCAAATTTGCGGTTTTTCTATGAGAAAAATGCGGAGGGACATAAACGTATTTTCGTTTTTTTTGCGTAATTCTGATTTTCTTTTCTTTTTTTTTTAAAATGGGTCGCTGGGACCTGTCGACGAATATGTGGTTTTTCTTTTTGGGAGAAAATAAACGTATTGTCGTTTCTTTGTGTAATTTTGATTTCTTTTTTTTTAAAAAAAATGGGTCGATAGGACTCGCCGGCGAATCTATTGACTATTATAAACCGTTGACGAATCTGTGTTTTTTTTGTTTTTGGGAGAAAACAAACATATTTTCTTTTTTTCGTAATTCTGGTTTTTTTGTTTTTTTAAAAAAGGGTTGTTAGGACTCGTCGGTGAATCTATGTACTACTATAAACCATCGGCGAATCTGTGTTTTTTTGTTTTTGGGAGAAAACAAACGTATTTTTGTTTTTTTTCGTAATTCCGGTTTTCTTGTTTTTTTAAAAAGGTCGCTAGGACCCGTCGACGAATCTGTGAACTGCTATAAACCGTCGGCGAATCTGATGGTTTTTTTTTTGAGAAAACCGCAAAATGACCTAAACGTATTTTCGATTTGTTTTTTTGGGTATATTTTGCTAAAAACCGTCGGGAGGAGTTGAACATAATTTTATTTTTTTCGGATCT
Organism: Otatea glauca; assembly: GCA_036346275.1. NCBI lineage: Eukaryota > Viridiplantae > Streptophyta > Magnoliopsida > Poales > Poaceae > Otatea > Otatea glauca. Next base: position 43,268,833 of record CM070716.1, on the reverse strand, counting down.
ATTTTTTGTTAAAAACCGATCGAAGGAACTAAACGTAATTTTAAATTTTCTAGAGGATCATTTTGCAAAGACGGTGATGTGGACGCGTCCATTGCGCGTGAATCCTCATCGCCTCTTTCTTACTAGATAATTGATCGTGGCGTGTCACGCCGCTACCGTGGCTCCCTACGCGAGAAAATCGAGAAAACGTACGATTGCCTCTCCCCACGCGAGAAAATCGAGGAAACACGTGAAACAGCTGAAAGGATACAAATGTAATCGCGTTTTTTTGTATTTATTAGGCGGAAAAGGATCTAAACGGGTGTTTTCCCCAAAAAAACTGAAAAAAGGACCTAAACGTAGTATATATTTTATTTCTATAGAAAGGACCTAACTTTGTTTTTTTCTTCAGAAAAAGATCTAAATATAATTTTGATTTTTTGAAGAAGGATCTGAGCGTAAGGTTTAAAAACGCAAAAAGGACATAGCGTAACATATTTTTCTTTCCCAAAAGAATGACCTAACCGTAACGTTTTTTTCTAAAAAAGGATTTAAATATAATTTTTTTTTGAAAAAGAACCCGCACGTAATTTTGTTTTTTGCAGCTCAGCTTGAGGTGCGAACCGAGCCGGGGTTCTCCGGCTCAAACGCACCATAGCCCGAGAATCCTCCCGTCTTTAATAGAGGGAGTACGAAATTCGTTCATTCGAAAGTCCCCACTTAATTTGTGCCCAAGCTTCGCCACGGATAGATATAATCCACACAAGCAAAGTCACTATTATGCTAACAGCAAACTCATAAGAAATGACTAATATGTTCTTGTTAGGAAAAGGCGACAGGTTTTTTAAAGGGTAAAATGCTGGGAATTAACCACAATGCTTAGCACTAACACTGGAAAAGAATTAGGAGGTAGTGAGATCAGCACGGTGAGATTAGATCCCAAATCCTAAAAAAAAAGCAGGGGTTTCTTCTCTCTCACCACCACCACCGCCCACTCCCAGATCCACCCGGCCGCCGTCGTCGTCTTCCTCCACCGCTCCGCTCCTCTCCCCAGCCGCGCGAAGACGAGATCCCCGCTGCTGCCTCGCCCTGGATTCCGTCGAGAAGATCGTCGAGGACTTCGCCATGGACCTCGCCATCAACCCCTTCTCCTCCGGCACCCGCCTCCGGTCAGCCTTGGATCGCACCCAACGCCCCTCGCTCCCCTCAGATCTGTGCGTTGTGTAATTGAGACGCGTGTGACGCTGCTGCAGGGACATGATACGGGCGATACGAGCGTCCAAGACGGCGGCGGAGGAGCGGGCGGTGGTGCGGCGGGAGTGCGCGGCGATACGGGCGGCCATCAGCGAGGGCGACCAGGACTACCGGCACCGGAACATGGCCAAGCTAATGTTCATCCACATGCTCGGCTACCCCACCCACTTCGGCCAGATGGAGTGCCTCAAGCTCATCGCCGCCGCGGGGTTCCCGGAGAAGCGCATCGGATACCTCGGACTCATGCTGCTTCTCGACGAGCGGCAGGAGGTCCTCATGCTCGTCACCAACTCCCTTAAGCAGTATCCGCCCCGCCTATGCTTATGCTCTGCGTTTGTCGCTGCTGTTCTGTGCTGTTATTTATTTTGATAATGCTATACCAAGCTTTGAGTAATCTGTAGTACTTAACGTGGGCAGAGATCTTAACCACTCGAACCAGTTCATTGTGGGGCTTGCGCTCTGTGCCCTGGGGAACATTTGTTCCGCTGAAATGGCGCGTGATCTGGCACCTGAGGTAGAGAGGCTGTTGCAAAGTAGGGAGCCGAATACGAAGAAGAAGGTACTCGTTTTGACATGATAATTTACTCCCAATTCACTATGCCAGTATTTCCATTCCAGGAGTCCCTTTCTTCTGCTTCTAGAGATAAAAAGACTTACTGTTTGGGTGCTTCAAATATTGCAATGATCATTTCATCATTTACCCTAGACTTCTACTAAAACTATGTTTTAGTAGTAAGTGGCAAACTCGATAAGCGTAATGATAGCATATACTCTGTGTACTTTAGTATCGATAAATTTGCACTTGAACAACCATTCTTTGCTTTTGGGGTGTTCTGGTCGGTACCATCATTATTTCAAAGCTTAAATGCTGAGCATTTTTTTGCTTTCCATTTTCATCCTGCACAGGTGTTCTCTTTATGGTTAGCTGTAAAATATGTGTTGTGGAGAAGTATTATTGATTGTATAACTCTTACTGTTTGTAGGCTGCCTTGTGCTCTATAAGGATTGTAAGAAAAGTTCCAGATTTGTCAGAGAATTTCATGGGTTCTGCTGCATCATTACTGAAGGAAAAACATCATGGGGTTCTGATATCTGCTGTTCAGCTCTGCATAGAACTCTGTAAAGCCAGCAAAGAAGCACTGGAGTACTTGAGAAAGGTACAGTACATGCTAGGAGCAGTGAATTTTTCTTGGAGAATGCTGTACACATGTTTTGTTTATATTCTCGAAGTTGAACTATAACTACTAATAAATATTCACTACCTCTTTCATGTTAACATATACTGTTTCAGCTACTTGTATTCCATATTAACTTACGTGTGAGAAGCTTGATTGTTCTTGTTTTTGTAGAAGTCCTTGAAAGAAACTTTGATAAAAGAATTTCAAATTGTACCCTTAGTTTAAACTGGTTCGGCCTTTTACCCATGGGCCTCTTGATTTATAGTTGCTGCCAACCATGAATTTCTGGAATACCACCATTCTGTTGTCTAGACTCTTGAGCAATTTTTGATCATGAATAGGTTGAACATTTTTTTTCTAAAAAACAAATATTGAAACATACCATCCCAAGTGGCGCAGATGGCTTATTTGAAAACCGTATTTTTCCTATGTCATGTTTGAAGATATCTGGTTTTGTTGATTTAGTTGTGCTGCACCCATAGTTGTTACGGCAGTCCGGCTAGGCGAGGAGAGTCCGAGCGCCTGGACGTCTAGACGCCTAGGCGGCCACCTAGGTGGTGATTAGACGATGAAAATAATAAATAATATCTCATATGATATAAAATTAAATAAATATACCTTATATGAAAGGAAACTAGAGATGAACTTGAACTTCAGCTCCACACTCCTCGGCTCCTCACTTGGCCCGGCCCATCTGGCCTCCTTTTTTCCTAACCTAACCCCACTCCTCCCTCTCCCGATTCCAGGCTCCAGTCGCCACCCAGTGCGCCCACACTCCCCTGTCTCTCTTTCTCACCTCCTCTTCACGGCTTCACGCTGCCGCCGAGCTTCTCGCCTCCCTGGTGCTGGCGCCTTCTCCCCTCTCCCTCCTAGCGCCGATGCCTTCTCCCCTCTCCCTCCTGGCGCCGACGCATTCTCCGGCTCCCCCTCTCCATCCGTTCTCTCCCCATGCCGTTAGATCTGGCGATCTCTGGTCGGCTCCTTCACCAGATCCGGCGGTTTCTCGACGGATCCGGTGATCCCATCCGCCACCAAGCCATCCACCGGCCTCCTTTACACCTAGCCCTAAGGAAGCCGCCACCGAATCCACAGGTTTCCAGAGAGGGACGGCGGCGGAGGCAGAAGTTCCGGCGGCGGAGACTGTCCCCTCCCCTCCAGGAGCTCACCAGCGTCGCGGAGACGACGCCTTGGCGATCGAGTCGACGCCCAGTAGCCCTAATCGCTCGCCTAAAGAGCTCCGGCCTGGGCGACGAGCCAAGTCGTCCCCCTCCGCGCGACTGGACGCCTTGGAGACGCCAAGGTGACGCCGTGACAACTATGGCTGCACCATTCTTGGCTTGCCTCATTGGGTTGTCTACGATGTTTGAACTCTCAGGCATGCATCTGTAGGGGAATATATCAACAGCGTTTGCTACATTTCTAGTTTAGCCTGTATGCTGTGTGATAGCCTCATTTATAGGTGTCAGTAAAGAATGCAGCACAGTCCTTAATTTCCTATGATTGACTAGGAAGAGGAGATATAATGTTTAACAAATGCTGGAAGCACAGAGATAGGCAGTAACAGTCTTTCTTTCTAGATGGGAAGCTATTCCGAAAGAAATGTTGGAATCTGTACCGTAGAATTTCCAAATTCATTAATGACTGTACAGTTGACACTGACAACCTCTGGCCAAAACCCTGCTTATTTAGCGTCTTTTATATTCCGTATTGGGGAAGCATTAATCTCAGTCCCAGTACCTGCTCCTTTAGACCATTTATTTGGTGATGCGTTGACACAATAATGTCATTTAAAAGCATTGCTATAATAGTGTGACCATTATTTTTTATGTAACACTTGTTTCCCATGTTGCGTTCATTGAAAGAAGGAAAAAATTTCTTCTGTTCTGCCTCATAGCTGTATTCATCAACATTGTTATTACCATAACTGCAAGATCATTTGAAACTTTCATATTCATTTGTGGTTTGTGGTAATATTGTTCTTACAAAATTTTGCTGTTGCAGAACTGCCTTGAAGGTTTGGTCCGAATACTTAGAGATGTCTCCAATAGTTCATATGCCCCTGAATATGACATTGCTGGCATCACGGATCCATTCTTGCATATCCGAGTGCTTAAACTCATGCGGGTGTTGGGTCAAGGAGATGCAGATTGCAGTGAGTATGTGAATGATATTCTTGCCCAGGTGATTTGTTCATGTTTGGTTTTACTTGCAAAGCTAAATTTGTCCATGCAAAGCACATATGCTCTCATCAATTTTGAGAACCAGATTCTTGATTATTACATGTGTACATATTGCAATATTACGCAAGTTCTGTAAAACAAAAATGAGCTCCCTTTAGTGGTACTAGTCCTAGTAATTTATAAGTTTTTTAAATGTACTGTAAATATTGTTCCATTTAGGTCTTGCTTGGGGCACTATTACACTTGAATTTTAAAACCTGTGTGATACAAATGTTTTTCTCTTTGTTGAGGTACTTTTTTAGCAACATTTTTTTTGTTATCTTTTGCACTTGCGCTTTTGTGTATCTTATGGTGGATAACTAACACTTCTATTTCATTTCCAGGTTGCAACTAAAACCGAGTCAAATAAGAATGCCGCAAATGCTATTTTGTATGAATGTGTTGAGACCATAATGGGCATCGAAGCTACTAGTGGTTTACGTGTGCTGGCGATCAATATTTTGGGTAGATTCTTGTCCAACCGTGATAACAATATTAGGTAAAAAGTTTCTCTTTCTCTTGGACAATTGATATCATAAACCTCTTTCCTTTGTTGAAAAGGGGTTAAAATAGATTTTTTATCTCTCTCGTTGAGTAAGTTTGTCTATCTCGACTTGTTCCTGCAGTATATGAGGATTGTTCCACTACTACTTATGGGTGACTAACTGACTATAAATGACTATTCTTGAATAACAAGAATGGATGGGATACTTGTATGATTGACTTCTTTTTTACTAGTAAAATGTCCTTCCATATATGATAAATAGAATACTTACTGTGCATACTCTGTTTTCAGATATGTTGCTCTGAATATGCTAATGAAGGCCATGGCGGTAGATACACAAGCAGTGCAGAGGCACAGGGCAACGATAGTAGAGTGTGTCAAGGTATCCAAGTATAAATGATCTAGTATAATGCACCCTGGGTTTATTCTCGTTCTTATGGGGAATCAAAAAACATGCTCATGCATGTATAAGTGTACAACTTCGAGATAATATTCGCCTACTATAATTTCCTGAGAAAATGGTTTATTCTTTTCTGCATTTCTTGAGAAAATAAATAAACATAACTAGTAACAAATGCAGATTCTCTTACTTTCCTGCATTTCTCTCCTAGTTAGGCTCAATTCATGAAGGCAATTATCTCCTTTTTTTTTGCTCTGTATTCCTTCCTCTCCTTAAGTGATATGTGAAACAAGAGAAAAATGACTATACCATATTCTTCTCCTTTCTCACCTTTCCCCCCATTAGGGCTTGTCGGCTTGATTGGATGCATGGGGATTAGGCCCGTTCCCTTCGGATGGACAGGGAAATTGAACTAAAATCCCTGCCAATCTGAAGGGATTGGGTCCAATCCAAGCCTATCCAAACAAGCTTTTAGAGAAGTTATTGATCCCTGAGCAAGTGATTGTGTATATTTTCTTTCATGCAATGAAAAAAACTACCTTAACATACTTTTGACTTTTTATTGCAGTTTACCCTGTTTATGGGTTGTGCTATTCCCCTGTCACCTGTGACAAGATTCCTAGCTCCTTTTGTTTTCCACTTAAAAATTGGCATTCACATGTGCACTTTCAGGATGCGGATGTCTCTATTCGCAAAAGGGCCCTTGAACTTGTTTACCTACTTGTCAATGATGCAAACATAAAGCCTTTGACTAAGGAGCTTGTTGATTACCTCGAAGTAAGTGACCAGGACTTCAAGGAAGACCTCACAGCTAAGATATGCTCAATAGTTGAAAAGTAAGTCTAGTCACGATTAATTCTGAATGAGGCATTTCCCCCTGTTATAACTGACTTATGATTCATGGCATTTTTCTTTTATTCATCATCCCAACTGGCTTTTGGAAGAACATCTGATTTGCATGTTTCATAGTTGCTCCAAAGGTTCCTGTATCTTGTATAATTGACAAAACAACAAAGGATGTTCAGGCGCAATAAATGGCGAAATTTTCCTTATGGTACATTATATATTTTTTCTCCTCCCAGATGGAGAAAAAGGGAGTAGAAATAAGGGGAAACGATTTGGTTAACAACAGGGGACTATTTGCTTTGGTCTTTTCTTGTCATGTCCTCTTTCTTCTTACCCATCAGAATGAGGCAAAAGGCTCTAAGCATGGTTTTGTCAGGATCATATCATCATGTCAACTTGATTCTCGGGATGCTGTTAGAATATGCTATAAAATAGCATTTTCAATATATTTTCTTTTCCATTGTGTTATTTAACAGGCTGTAACATCAGTGTTTCAGTTTACAACATTCTTCTGTGTTGTCCCTTGAATCTTGACACATAACTGCTGTGTGGCTTTGTCTTTTGCTGCATTTCCATGCTTTTTCTTCCTTTTTGACAATCACATGAAGCTGCTACGAACTCCTTTATCTCCCTACTACTTCTTAACCTCACCACATGTGAATTATCAACTTATTTTTAGATCCATATGTGTGCTTCATGAGATGTTTACAATTTTGCACTGGCTTTCAATATGTTTGTCTCCTGTTGTCTGTTGATTTACGGGACATTAACAGCTTGGCATTTCTAATAGGTTTTCACAAGATAAGATATGGTACTTAGACCAGATGTTCAAGGTTTTATCTCTGGTATGTAGAGAGGCACAACCATGAGACATTTTTCTCTTGCTTTGGCCAATAACGATCTAAATTTATGTTTCACCCTTCTATTTCCACAGGCTGGGAATTATGTGAAGGATGATGTATGGCATGCTCTGATAGTTCTAATAAGCAATGCATCTGATCTTCAAGGATACTCAGTCAGATCATTATACAAGGCATTGCAAGCATGTGTTGAACAGGTATGGAGAAACAATTAGTATTCTTTGTAATGTATGTCATTGAATTGCATCCTATGTGATGTTATTGAATCTCTTCTACATTGAATTGTTTAGGAAAGTTTAGTTAGGGTAGCTGTTTGGTGCATTGGTGAATACGGTGAAATGCTGGTCAACAATGTTAGTATGCTGGAAGTAGAGGAACCAATCACGGTGAGTTGAAAATTCTTGCTAGCCATCCTCATTTGCTGATATACTTGTCTCAAGAAGTCACTATGCAATGGGACATTCATTTTGTAGCAACCATTGTGTTTGAACTGCTCCAAACTTAGTCCATATATAATGCTGATAAGTAATAACTCTTGGATCTACTAAAATTTTCCTTACATTATCCTCCCTGAGCTCCCTTATGATCACCTTGCAATTACCAATATTAGCTGTAATGATTGTCACCAAGAAAAGCTACACGATCATTCATTTAGTCATCTGCATACATGGTTCACTGCAGAATTTTGGGTTTATAGAGTGTGTCAGTTCATTGGTTCTATGATCTTCCAGAGCATGTTGGTATTTCTCTCTATGTTCATTTAGTAGCATTGCTCTTCCATTTTACTATTGTCAAACGGCTTGGTCAATTCCTGGACATGTTCAGGTAACAGAATCTGATGCTGTGGATGCTGTAGAGCTCGCTCTTAAACGCTATTCTGCAGATGTTACAACGCGGGCTATGTGTCTTGTTGCTCTTTTGAAGCTTTCTTCCCGATTTCCACCAACTTCAGAGTAAGTTATCATTCAACTTGACCTTGTATGTTGTTGGATAACCTACAAAATGACTCAAATGTGCATTGCTTTTTAGCAAGAACTAGCAGAATTTGATTATTTCAGTTGTACTGATATCATGGGGTTCTGACTGACCTGAGGTTTGTTGTAAACCAGACCAGTTATGGTCGCATGATGATCGTATTCTAATTTTCATCTCTATACTTGCACATGAACTATCTGTGCTTACTGATTATACAAGCTTTCTATGAGGAAAAGCAATTTGACGGCAAAAAAAAGGAGTTATTAAGTTGAAAATGTTGTAATAACAGATCATTAGCTCCCATTTTTCAACTTTTGTTTTTTGTTTAATAATCATGGGTCAGTGAATTTCGTATGACCTGGTTTGTTTTCACGAACTCATTGAATACAAACTAAGTGTCAATGAGCTATTACCATACAATGTTATTCATTCTTCATTTAACTTTACCTTTGGTCACAAGCATACACTGCTAGAATTGGAGCATCAACTTTTCTCCTAATGGAAACTAAGGCTAATATGTTAGCTATTTGTTTCAAATTTATGTTCATATTATCTTTTTTGTTTGCCTTGAAACTAGTATTTTTTCCATTTAATCATATATTTATGCACTTTTGTGTTATCTTTTGCATGGTCTTTTTTTATTTCATCATCCTCTTTTGTTATTGTGTTGCTAGGAGGCTAAAAGAAATAGTTGCGCAGAATAAAGGGAATACTGTTCTTGAATTACAGCAAAGATCAATTGAATTCAGCTCCATTATACAAAGACATCAGTCTATAAAGTGGGTGACAGCTTTTATCCCTTGTTGTGTAGACTTTCTTTAATATGATAGTTTTTGTAAAAATATATTACTCTTGAGAATGCTGATGTATGTGCAGATCATGTTTGCTTGAGCGGATGCCTGTATTGGATGAAGCTAGTTATTTGTTGAAGAGAGCTGCTTCTACACAAGCAACTGTTTCACTTTCATCAGCTAAATCTGCTCCAGCAGTCACACCTGGAGACTCACTTAAGCTTCCAAATGGTGTAGCTAAACCACCAGCAGCTCCTTTTGCTGATTTGCTTGATTTAAGTTCTGATGATGCTCCAGCAACTACTTCTGCCCCTACTACAGCACCGAATGATTTTCTACAGGATCTTTTGGGCATTAGCTTGACTGATTCATCTACTGCAGGTTTTGCCTCTTTACTATTTTCCTTTCATATAGATTCATTTCTGTTGCTTCTGTGTTAGCACAAACAAAGTAAGTGATGCCTTATCACCTATTCATCTGTTTAGTGTAATGGTGCTTCTGGGTATGCACTCACATTTCATATTTATTGAGGTTAGTAACGCATGCTTTGTCACCTGTTTAGTGTTTGAGACGGCTTAAGATTATGGCAGTTCTGCGCTTGTTTAAACTCTCCTAAACTGGCCTGGCCCTTGTATTAATTCCTTAAACTTTTTTGTGTTGCACACTGTTAGTTCGAGTCTTGTTTTTGAGTTTGCTTCTGGTTTATGTTAAGGCGGATCCCCATCTGCAAGCACAGATATTCTGATGGATCTTCTATCTATCGGTACATCTCCTGTACAAAATGGCCCACCACCAGCATCAAACTTTAGCCCTTCTGGCCAAGGTAAAAATAACTGTGATGATAATATTTACATCTTTTCCCCCGGATTGTCATCCATGCTTAACTATTTAACACCATGCAGCAGAGACTAAACCTGCTCCTGTTTCACCTCAAGCTGTGGATCTTCTCGATGGTTTGTCCTCAAGCACACCTCTTCCTGGTCAGCTCCTATCACTTGATTACCTAGCACCATGCAGCATTCCTAATCATTACGAAATTCACTGTTGCTGTACTTGTTTGCTCACCAGATGAGAATACAGCTTACCCATCAATCACAGCTTTCCAGAGTGCAACTTTGAAGATCACCTTCAATTTTAAAAAGCAGCCTGGAAAACCTCAGGAGACTACAATCCATGCTACCTTTACAAATTTGACATCTACTACATTTGCAGATTTCATGTTTCAGGCAGCTGTACCAAAGGTAGTCATTTGAACTGTTGTTTTTGTGATTACTTCTGATACTCATACTCCCTTTCCAGCAATTTATTTCTTCATAAATATTTAAGACTTAAGAACCAACTAGTTTGTCTGGTTTATTTTCTATGGCAAATCTATAATTATTTAACTTGAATGTTATTGGGTCAAAAGACATCTATGTAAACTGGTCACTTGTTTACCTTTTGTTTTTGCTGATAGAGTTTGAATACTAGGTGTTTCATCTTAAAAGAGTACTTTAATCTCTACTCTATGCGTCATCGTCATAGCTGATATGCATTTCAGTTTTCTTTTGGGTCCCTTCAATATCATTAGTTAAAATGTGTATAAAATATTGTTTGCAAATGGCAAGGGTGTGACAGGATGCTTTTAGTTTGGGTATTTGCTTTGATATTGATACCAAACAAGGTTGCAGTTTGGGAGTGACAGTTTGCATCATCATGATGGTTGTAGTTTGTTATAATGGTTACAGAACTTACAAAATACTACTTTATTTCTCTGTCCAAATCTGCATTTCAGTTCATCCAGCTGCGTTTGGACCCTGCTAGCAGCAGCAATCTCCCGTCCAATGGAAATGGTTCGGTTACACAAAGCCTTAGTGTTACTAATAACCAACATGGACAGGTATTTGGATATATGTGCCCTTCAGAAGGGATTCTGACCTTTTTCTGGTTTTATTTGTCTAGTGGTATTTGATAAACTTGAAAGAGCTTATGTAACCATTAACTCACTTTTTGCATGGCCCTGCTAAATTATTATAAATTAAGAGCTCATCCATGTTTGCCAAGGCTACCTGCTTTTGGCATGCCTCCTGCTTACCTGTTACACCTTTTCCTTTGTGTCATTGATATGTCTAGTTTAGGTATATTTCAGCTCTTCAAACTATGATGATTTCAGCTCTTCAAGCTAGGACGATCCTTTTTGGAAATCTACTGATTAAAGTTCCATCTTACATGTATCAAATAATGAAAGAAAATTATTCAGAAAGAAAAATATAGTACTACTAGGTTAGGTGTAGGGTGCTGTATTCATGTGAATAGCCAAGGTGGTTCATTTGCTGATTCGCACCACCACCATGGGTAGTTGTCACTTGTTAGTTTGGAATATACTTTTGTTTCTGTATGATACTATGATCCATAAGTAAGCCCTGTTTGTTGGGAAAAAAAAGTAGTATCTCACCTCCTAGTTCTATTTGATATACATCAAGGCTGAGTAAAAAATTATTCCTCTCTGATGTGCAAATCAGTTCTATCTTCTATGTTGGCGTCTCTGGAGTTAGTTTTGTTTTCTTTACACAGTCCAATGCTCTATACAATGGCAGGCAAGCAGTCAGTCCATTACTAAGGGTCTGTTTGTTTTAGCTTTGGATTCTCTAAAAGCTGATTCTGCATTATGGTTGTAGATAAACTGATTCTCCAAAAGCTGGAATCCAAAAGCGTTTATGAAGTGGATTGTAGATTCTAGTGTATATGGGTGGGTTGGATTGTAAGAATCGGATTCTAGAATCGGGCTGGATTGTAAGAATCGGATTCTAGAATCAGGCTGTTTGTTTTTTATTCTGCTTTTGGGGCTAGAATCCAGAATCAAAAGCTAAAACAAATGGTTGCCATTGTCAGTCCTACCATCTTTCCATACAGACGACTGTTTAATACACAAACAGGGTCCTTAAAACATTGAGGATTCTTTTATAAAGATGACTTATGTTGCAAGTTCACGGTTCTGTTCTGTTTTGTTTCCATTTTGATATCTGATATTGAATTTTTACTTCGCAGAAACCACTTGCGATGCGTATCCGGATGTCTTACAAAGTGAACGGTGAGGACAGGCTGGAACAAGGGCAAATCAACAATTTTCCTGCTGGATTGTAGTGCCACCTGTGTCTATAATGTTGTGATAGTTCTTTCAAAGTGCTGCAGGCAAAAGCGAATTTTACTTTTCTTCACCATTCCTTTCCCTTTTGCTTGCCTATTAGTGAGTTATGTACACTACTAATTGGTTTTGGGCATTCATTCTTTCTTTATATTGTATAGTAGCTGGCAGCTATTAATGATATATCTGCAGTTTTGCCAAAATGTATTCATATGTTGGTGTATATCACACTTGAGGATAACCAAAATTTTCAGCCACCCCTAATTTCAGGCAGCAAAGGAATATGTTGTATCATGCTATTCTTCAATGTAATTATTTGTTTTTGTTTAATCGAGCTCACAGCCTCCAACAGGCTTATTATGCGCACAGTTTAATCTTTTGTTGGAACATTACGCGATTATGCGCACAGTTCAGGCTTACTTTTTGCACAAAATTTGCCAACCCTTTTAAATTCAACACCTGGTCGGGGTTTATTTCGTGTCCAATTGCACATTACACAATTATTCAGGTGCAGTTCATCATTTACATCCTAAACTATTTGGAATAAGAACCTTGTTAACTATGTACAGATTAACTTGGTCCTGATTTGATGCCCCTCAAGTTTCTCTGGATTCTCGATAAAAATGATCGGGCAAGCACTGGAGCTTCTTCTGGTCACGTCATGTGAAAGTTGATGCCCAATCCACGACCATCCATCAGAGAGTCAGCATCAGACTGATTGCACACTGCAGCGTGGTAGCATATTCAGCACCATTCCAGAATAGTTGGTTCCACTGTCCAGTGGTAACAGCGTTCAAAAGCCTTTATTGTCATTCGTCACCTTGCGTTGCATGCCTTTGCCTAATGTATGTTCGTGGGCGTTAGTGTTTGGTTGGTTGCTAAGAGTAGTAGTAAACAAATAGATATCATTTTAGCACGATAATTTTGCTTTGCAAACACTTGTGCTTTGTTTTTCTACGCAACATTTTATTAATTTTGGACCAGAGGGAGTACACGATGATCAATCACTTGCACTTACATCACTGGGGTAGAATTGGCTTTTCGTAACAAGGACTAACGAAATCATGCAAAAAAGCATATTGGATATTTGGATGCACAGTGTGATGGCGAGGGATCCTGCCATCTCATTGAAGATTCCGCAAAATAAGTCCAAAGCTCGTCATACGTACGGATTAAGAAAACACGAGAAAAATTTAATGTCACAAGTTCATAGATATTCTTATTAAATGATATATTACAATCACTCGTCAATTTTTTCAACGTTAAAAGAGGTGTATAGGTTGAAACCTTCAATTTTTGCAATAGTATATTATGGGATGGTACATCTTAAGAATAGGAAGGACCGAGGAAGTGAGGAAGTCATGTATAATAGCAGACTAGTTCAGTGCCCGTGCATTGCTACGGAAAACAAAATTGATAACGAAACATAAAGGTCAAGCAATAAAAGAAAATGTCCGTGTGTTGCTACGAATAAAAAAAATCATGTTATCTAACACATTGAGTTGGCTTATATCAAGTCATCGACTCAGTTGAAGTAACCAGCTGAACTCTGCCCGACCCGCATCGTGTCTTCTCCACTGTACTTGATCTACACTCCTCCTGGTCTACACACCTCCTCGACTCCATCGCCACGCCTGACTATGCTCTACTCCATGGCGGCCTTTGTCAAGCTTATCCCGCTATTCCTAGCCGAAATCATAAAAAATCCTGGGAATTATGAAAAAAAAATCATATTTGATGATAACGTTTTACTATATATATCACCTTCTTTTCATAATCAGGTGGTAGACAGATCGAAGAACCGTAGAGGGGTCAGAAAGAGAACCTTGCCGAGGACGAGGAGCTGCAGCTGTGCATCGATTGGCTGGTGTCGCTCCATAGCCACCTTCCACGTGGGCACGGCCATCGGTAGTTGTGCTTGCGCGCGCAGAACCACGAAATCCGACTGAATTGCCCCACGTGTGGAGAGAATCGAAAGCTTCGCAAACTCAGCTTGAAAATTTTTCAAATTAGAAAGTTTCAACTTGAAAATTTTCAAATAAAAAGTTTCGATTAAAAAACTTTCAGTTTAAAAACTTTCAAAAACGGTTAAAAATAGAGAAGGATTAATGGGATAACGCTGAGTAAGGAAAAAAGTGATAAAAGGAATGAAGTGTTGTTACTTATCATAACGAGTGGACATCCTAACCGCACCATCAAATTAGCTATTCCCGAATATTTTTCCATTGCACTAACGCCTCTTCTTCTTTTCCAGAAATCATTCCATGGCGTTATTAACACTCTTACAAAAAGCAGCAATATTACCATCACCACCGTTACGACTTGCATGGCTAAACGAAACGTGCACCGTCGAAATCATTAGGTGCACAACGTCTGCCTGAACCTGAGCCACCGGTTCCGGAGGTCGAACTCCCAGAGGTGCTCCTGCTGTAGGATGTCGCTGATGATGGACACCCCGAGCCACGCGCCCTCCTGCAGCCCAATGCATTTCAGGCCGGGCGCAGCGTCAATCACGTAGCTCTTCGTCAGCGGTTCCAGTTGCACCGACCCAGCGAACTGCACCGTTAGCTTTGTGAAGGCCGGTGCACCAGCCGTCCAGTTGTAGCAGTAGTCGAACGGGTCCATGCTCACCCGCGGCAGACCGGCGAGTTGCTTGCTCAGCGCCGAGACCACACCCTTGTACGCCGGGGTGCCGAGGATCGTCAGGCTCGTGCTGGAGTCCAGTATCGTGCCGCCCTTCCTCTCGACGTTCCACACTTCGGCGGGGATGTCGAGGGCCTCGTCGGAGATGAAGATGGCCTCCACCGTCAGGGCGTAGAACGGGCTCGTTCGGTCGTCGAGAAGCAGCGGCGTCTGCGACGACGACGCGGCGGCGGAGCTGGAGGCCGTGTTTGGGCCTGGGCCGAAGGTGAGGTAGCTGGTAGCGTTGCGCGGGGCGAGGTGATCAACCAGGTAGTAGGAGAAGCGGCCGCCAAAGTGCGTGGCGGCGTGGGACGCGAAGGAGATGTTGTTGCCGACGCTGAGCACGCCGCCCGAGGCCTGGAAGCTTTGGCTGTCGTACGAGGTGGTGCACCCCAGCACCACGTCCTGGAGCTTCGCCTTCTTGTCTGGCCCGCCGCCAGACAGCGCAACGGTCGCTGAATCAGTGTCGACCAAGCCACGCGCCGACAAGCCGTCTTTGTACCTGCCATGTCCACGATTAGGTGACGTTAGTTTAGTTAGTTAGGATGAGGACGGGCACGCGGCGGCATCAACGTCGACAATCGTGGTGTCGCCCATGGTTCTCGCTCGGCTTGCTCTGTTTCTTGCACGCGCGAGGCGAGGCGGGGTGGGGCGGATGGCTATGGTTGCATGCTTATAAGACCATGGCACGTACGTACGTTTCCTTGATTTGCGTGCTGTGAAGCCATCACAGATTCATGGCTCAAGGCAAACAAAGTAAAATTTTCTTTTCTTCTGTCCAAATTTTACATAATCTTCTACAGAGATATCAATTTGCAATCAATTATCAAATTGTGGTATGATACACTACTACATTAATTTTCTTCTATCCAAATTTTACGTAATCTTCTATAGAGATATCGATTTCCAATCAATTATCATGATATGATACACTACTACTTTCCTTTTCTTCAATAGAGACATCAATTTCCAATCAATTACCAAATCGTGATATGATACACTACTACTTTCCTTTTCTTCAATAGAGACATCAATTTCCAATCAATTATCAAATCGTGATATGATACACTACTACTTTCCTTTCAAATTTTACGTAATCTTCTATAGAGATATCAATTTTCAATCAATTATCAAATCGTGATATGATACACTACTACTTTCCTTTCAAATCGTGGAGAACAGACCACCGCCATCAACTGGTAATTAGAAGTAGTAGAGATACAGAAGCAGCCACGCCTCACGCACACTTAAACCAGTTTGTCACATGCAGCTGCAGTTGCAACGATTTAAGCTGCGGAGACTAAACCATAAATACGCCTTGTACGTGAACGAGTAGCGTATACTCCTATCTACCCCTTTCGGGTGTTTCGAGAATTTTTTTAGATAATATATTTTTTACATAATTTTACAAAAATAATTATAGAAATATACCTCTATCGCTATTTCAATTACCGAAGAAACTCTGTCGCGAATATCTTCTATTGCTAAGGTGACAGACCTTCTGTCGCTGACAGGGCTCTATTACTGATTCATTTTGTGACAGAAACCTCAACTTTATCGATCAAATGAATCCACAATAAAATAATTTGTTGACTAATTCAATCTACGGCAAAACAGAGCCTTGTTACCATTTTAATTGACGATAGAAGCTCTGTCTGCAACAGAGGTATATTTTTCTAATTCTTTTGGAGTATTATGTTCGTAAAATTATTATATATATATATATATTAAAAATCTGTGTTTCGAATGTGCTCTCAACTCATAAGAAGTGCGGCGCAAATGTGCTCTCAAGAATACTCGATTAGACACATGACAAGCAGTAGATATAGCCTTAGCCCAAAACTTTCTAGAAGTAATGTACTCATCTAGCATCGTCTTAGCCATCTCAACTAAGATCATGTTCTTCCTTTCCACTACGTTATTTTGCTGAGGGATGTATGGAGAGGAGAACTGATGCTCTAAGCCTGACTCCTCATAGAAACTCTTAAAGTAGGAGTTCTTAAACTCTGTGCCATTGTAATTGCGTATAGCTCGTAAGGCACCAGGGAGCTCAATAGACAACCTACGAGCCAAACCCCTAAAGTGGGTAAAAGACTCATCATTCGAGACTATGAAAAATACCCAAGAATATCTCAAAAAATTATCGACAATGACAAGAACATACCACTTCTCACCCACTGACTGCACTCTAGCTGGACCAACAGTGTCTATATGTAAAAGCTGTCCTGGTGTATCAGTCATCACAATAGTGGATGGGGGATGAGAAGCAGCAACTATATTGCCATATCGGCAAGAAGAGCAAACTAAGTCTTTGACAATCCTGAGTTTGGGCAAACCACGAATGAGATCATGGCTGCTAACTCAAGTCAAATGATCAAATCCAATGTGATCAAGTCTCCTATGCCAGAAAGAGAGATCACGGGACTCAGAAGCAATCAAACATCAAAGAGAGTTTCTAGAAGAAACAGAAAAATCAACACGAAAGATTCTCCCAAATCTAAAAATCCCTCAAACTAATCCCCCAAAAGAATCGAGTATTCTACATGCATTACTCTTAAAGCTCACCACGAAATTGTCATTGACGAACTGAGAGACAGATAGCAAATTGTATTGCAGCTTACTTAGGGCGTGTTTGGTACGGCTCCAGCTCCACCAGATTCATGAATCTGGTGGAGCTGGGTATTTGTAGCTCCACAGATCCGCGAAGCTGGATCTATGGGTATGTTAAGAGTGTTTAAGTAGGTCATTTTATTTAATTTTAGACTAAAAATATAAACTTAATTCTATTTATTTTAGCCTACAAGATTCAGATCTGAGGTGGAGCCAGAATCTGAAGCTCTACCAAACAGGGCCTTACTAAGGTAACGTCCTTAAGAATAAAATTATCATTAATGCAGACGGTACCTTTAGCGATGACTCTACCTGGCGAAGCATCCCTAAAAGTGATCTACTCATCACCGGAAGCTCGGACTAGGGAAGAGAACCAACGAGAATCTCCGGTCATATGACGAGAACAACCGGAGTCAACGATCCATACCTCTCCCTTCCCCATCCTACGGACCTGTATCAATGCAAAAGAGAGAGAGACGACTCAGTACTGAGACAAATAAGAACAGATCTGGGTACCAAATACTGACTCACATGATGAGCATAAGTGATAGTCATAGGAATAAAAGACTGGACTCTAGTGTCTCTCTGATGCTCAACTCTCACAAATCTAGAAGCAGGGCCAATAGAAGATCTGGAAACTGGAGCTGGGTTGGCCCACCATCGTGCAAAGGCTGGACTATCCCAATGAAGCTGCATAAATCTCTTACTAGGAAACACCTCACGCTGCTGATATCTACCTCGATAGAAAGAACGAGGAATATCAAAATGACGATGGAGGGACTGATCATGAATAGCTCAAGGACACTGCCCAAAAACAGGCAACTCTCTAACCTGTCTAGAAATCCGTATGTGCCTTAGAAGTACTCAGAGTCTAGGAATGACCCTAAATACCCCTAGGGGAACGACCACGCTCACGCCGTGCAATCTTGGCATGCCTGAAGCAGAAATCTACTAGATGTCCATCCTTGTGACAAAAGGTGCATGTATACTTTGCCTTG
The DNA here is from genome assembly GCA_036346275.1 of Otatea glauca. NCBI lineage: Eukaryota > Viridiplantae > Streptophyta > Magnoliopsida > Poales > Poaceae > Otatea > Otatea glauca. Next base: position 43,250,412 of record CM070716.1, on the reverse strand, counting down.
CTAGAGGTAGAAGCAGTAGGAGGAGCAATCTTCTGGTCAAAGATCCAATGGACAATCCTGGCAGACCTAAACACAGTGGTGCTCATCCTAGGGGCTACCACGATCTCTCCACTCTTGGAGCCTCTCACAATGGTGGGAGGATGTGCCCAAGTGTGCGCTAAGTAGTCAAATCCTAGATCTTGATTGAATACATTAATCTTGGATTGGTCTAGGATGAGATTGAGCTTCTTCTTGCCTCCAACAAATTTCTTGAGTGTTCATGAGGTACTCACACTCCCAGAAAAGAGAGGCACAGGGAGAATAGGTAGAAAAGGAGGAAGAAGAGCCAGAAACAGAAGAATGAACAATATGTGCATATCTCTCCCTATGCACAGATACCTCAATTTTGAGGGCCTCACAGGAAATGCACGGGACATTCCTAATCCTAAGAGATGGGTCTCTACCTTCTTTCTAAGCTCGATTTGGATTTTATCCAAACCCCCCTCAATCTTAGCATATCGTAAGCAACTTTCTTGTGACTTAGCTAGTAAGTCCTTAGCAAGTTCAGCACACTTGACATTTAAAGCATCATTGTCGAGTTTTAGTTGCCTACAACCTTCACATGAGCTAACTAAGTCCTTAGAAGCATGCAATTCAAATTCATTATTTCTAGTAGATAGCTTCATAAGATAAGTGCTCATGGCATCAATTCAGACAGCAGTTTTGAGTAATTTTCACAAAATGCGCTAGTGTGAGTATGAAGAAAACTAGTATATACTGGAATAGTATCAACTGGACTAGTGCTAGCATTCTTCAACCTAAGGCCCTCAAGCTCATAAAACACACTATCATGCATGGTCCTTAGGTTCTCAAGCTCTACAAGCAAAGCATCGTAAAGAATACAGTCATCAGAGTCTCGGGAGGAATAAGATCAAAGTGAAGCTAACTCCCGAGATAAGGTACCTACTTCCTTCTCTAACTCCGTACACCTAGCTTTAGCTTTAGCATGAAATTTTCCTAACTTACAGAAAGCATCGTTGAGCTGGTCGTAGGAGGGTATCTCGTCCGAGTCGCTGTAGAGCTCGGAGTCGCTGATGCCATTGGCGTTGGCCATAAAACACATGCTGGTGAAATCATCGTTGCCTTTGTTCTTTTCTTGCGGATCATTCTCGTCCTCGTCGCTCTAGGTCTCTGTGTCGGAGAGGTTGAGGTCGTCGAGTGCTGTGAGGACACGATAGAAGAGTTTTTTATTCTTTGAGAAGTTGCGGTACTTCTTCTCACGAGTCGGGTCGCAAGCTAAAGGCTTCTTATTGCGGTTCATGTCGGTGTAGTCGTTCTTTCCTGAACCACCGTAATCGTTCTTGCCCTTTTTTAGCTTGGGCAGTTCGCCCGAATATGGTTGGGGCCACCACACTCGAATAAGGTGATTGTGCCACCTCTTTTCCTCTCTCTCACCCTCTTGTATGCATAAGAAAATTTGCGGACTAAAAGAGCAAACTCACTTTCTGAAAATTTTTCTAGCTGTTCATTACTTATCTCGCAAAGGGCAGAAAGGGAGAAATCAATTGAAGTCTCAGAACAAGATCCAATGGGATTAATGACCAAGACTATCGACTGCGACTTCGTCTTACGAGAGACGATGTCGATTTCATGAGTCTTGAGTCGGGAATAAAGCCTGTTAAGAGTCAGTGTCGATAAGTTCGTGGTGTCCTTGACGGTGGTCACCTTCATCTCCCAAATCCAAAGATCGAGTGCGATAAAGAAGTGTCGAGCGTTCTCCGAGTCAGAGTATGTGCAACCAACTGCACGGAGATCGCTCAAGATCTTTGTGAAATGACCAAAACACTCATCATGGGTCTCACCAGCGCGCTGTTCAAATTTGTTGCAGTCACGTTTGAATTGATCATGTCTCACCGTTTTCATCTGGGTGGTGACATCATGATAAGTATCGAGGGTCACCCATATCTGGTGAGCAGATCGTAGGTGAGAGATCCTGTCATACTCACTGCAGCTAAGACTCTGTATGTGGATGTTCCTTGCCTTAGCATTCGCCTCAACATCAGCCATATTGCTAGCCGTGATGTTTTCATCAATATGAACCTCATACGGGAGCTTCACCTTCTGCCAAATCAAGAAGCTCTAGGCAACGATGTACGACTCCATTCTCGATTTCCAAAAAGGAAAATCAACTTCAAAAAAAATTAGAGGTTTGGTGGAATACTTGTCCATTGCCATGGCTCTCGAGACCGGTCAAGATCTATAAAAAAGCAAAATTAGCTCTGATACCAATTGAATGACCCAAATAGCGATCAGAGGGGGGTGAATGATCACAAATAAAATTTCCCCCTTGAGATGTTTCCAACCAAAACCTCACTCCAAACAATTTAGTGCAAAATAGTAAAAGACTGTTCTAGCCGGTACTACCGTAGCATAGGGGGCGGTAGTGCGTGCTTGAAGAATAGAGGTCAAAACAGCACAATCTCAAAACCAAAATCGATGAAAGTTTAGATTAGCTAGTCCAATACGCATGAAACTTTGTTTGCACCTTCTTATGGAGATCATGAACCTATTCCAACCTTCAATCCAAAGGATTGACATCAAAGTTTTGACCTTTTCCAATTCAAAGGAAAAGTGCACTAAAACCGGGCAAAAAACCAAAGTCTTGGTCTTGGACTTTCTCGTGGGGTTTTGATGATCAAGGTGAGCTTGAATATCCTCTCACTTATCACAGCAAGCAAGAACACAAGAAACAAAAGCCTCAAATGCGATATACAAAGATTTCTCGAAGATTGAGCAAAAAGATCGAGTTCTTGCAAAAATATTGCATAGATGATGAGGATATGATCTGAAGAAGATTCATCAATCAATCATTCATCCTTGGCATAAAATCCACAAGCATTTAGAAGGAGGGGAGTCAAATCCAAATGAGTGGAATAGTAAATTGCTAGAAAGTAAATTGCGAAATTTAAATGTTGAATTTAAGGCATAATGTAAATGCTAGAATTAAATTCAGAATCGTAAGGAAATAAAATTTTATTTATTGGGAGAAAGGTTTACAATGCTGCAAAACAAAGTGGGCAAAGCTCAAATGAGCACCAAAACCTTCAAAAGGAGAGACACCCCTCTACCCCTTTATTTATAGTCTCCTTGAGTCATCTTACACCCTTGGATGAGTTCCTTCATCCATAAGGAACCCCATCAAGGGCTAGGATTGACTCATTCACTCAGACATATGTTAACCCGAAACCCTCTAATATAACGGGTTTTGCACACTTCTCAAAATAAGCTAACATGACCGTTAGTCCACCCACGAATCCACCATCCAATGGCTCTGTTTCTCTTGAGTAGGGGCTAAGTTAGCATTCCAGCTGTTCACTTGTCTCCATGGCTTGCAGCAACTCCGTCTCCGGTCATCCTTCGGCGATCCCCGACCATCCGAACCTCAGCGCACCTCGTTTAGTCCCGATCATCCTCTGCCTCACCATGACCTAGCATCGTCGTCTTGCAACCATAAAAAATAAGGAAACACATCACATAGGAATGTCTAAATTGATATGCAATAAACCTCAGACAAATCCAAAATTCAACTCTCAGCTTCGCTGTCAAAGTCAGCACTACCGCCTACTACGTCCGATAGTACCGCTGGTCGGCACTGCCGCTCCCCAGTAGCCGGTAGTGCCACTCGCTCTCAAACCCGTGCAAAGACATTCTCTGAAAAATAGCTAACACCACCTATAGACTAGTAGTACCGCTCCCTGGTACTACCGCTCCAAAGTTCGATAGTGCCGCTCAACTCAACTCAGAGGATAACTCAGTACAACCGCATGCCGGCACTACCACCACCTGGGACTGGTAATGCTGTAGGTCGGTACTACCGCCCCCTAGGGCCAGTAGTGCCGCCTGAGACAAGCACAACTGGATCAGTAATGCCGTAGGTCGGTACTACCGCCCCCTAGGGCTAGTAGTGCCTCCTGAGACAATCACAACTCAAATTTCTTTATTTTGAAAATCAATATAAATCAAACTCAAACTTGAGCACACCTTGCTTAAACATGATCAAATACTCATCACAAACATTGATAGACCTTCACATGGTCTTTCAGATTGTAAATAGAACTAGTTAATCAGAGCTTGATTGTATTCTTGGAATGCATTGGCAAAAGCTAAATAATTTTCTGGTGCAAGTTGGTAGTGGTGGATCCAGACTTCTTTACTATTGGGGTCAATTATCATGGATTCTTAGTAGGGTCAGTTACTTCTATAGTTTTATTTATGTTTGTAGTTAGTTCTTACAATATTATCTTTAATGTGTTAGGACTTAGAGGATGCATTGGGTGAGGTAACCTTTAAAGATGGAAATTGCATCCACTGAGCACTTCAATCATTGACTTTCAAGTTTGCTCGCTACGCTCTTACAGGTTTCTAGATTGTGCAGTGATTTAATCCGTTACTCTTTTCACGTTAGTTTAGATTAATAAAAAGATCGATAAGGGGATGCTTTAGTTTATCGGATCGGAGGAAAAAAAATCCTCTAGATTAAAGCCTGCCAGAAGTATGGCTGGTGCAGCGAATTTATGCTGTTTTCTCCGAATACTCTTCTGGTTATAAATATTTGTCGTTTTAGACATATATGTAGTTAAATTTTCAAAACTTTGACTATTAATAACTTTTTAAATATTTAAATTAGATTCATGAAAATCATACGTGTAGATTTGTCTAAAAAATACTTTCATAATATTATAATTTTATTGGATTTTATAAATATATTATAATAGAAATTAGTGATCAAAGCTGTGTTTTGAAGCCTCTGTCTATGTCCAAAACGACAACTATTTGTAACCGGAGGGACTACTTGTTTGCCGGTTAACATATTCAGATAGTGTAGTACTTCTCTCTCTTTTATATTGGAGACAAAGGATTTATTAAATTCAGTTTAATGGGCTTAAAACGAAATTATTGAGTTTTTGGTTTTGGTTGCAGGGAATTGACATCCTAAGTGAACTTAAATGCTAATCAAGGTCCTGTAATTCCCTGTACAACTTTCGGAAGCATTTACAAATGTTATTCCCTTGAGATCTGAAATACGATTTGGTTTGCTCACAAATGGAAAGAAAAGTAGATCCAGAGCTTACTGATGGTCTTTCTGAACCATCAGTATAAACAATTTCGACTTTTAAACTGCAGCATACAGACTTTAAACAGCAGCATACCTCTGTCCGATTCCTATGCAATTTGCTCTCATTAACTAGTTCTATTTACAATTCAAATTTCATTTAATTGTCAGAGGCTCAGAGCTTGATTGTATTCTTGGAATGCATTGACAATAGCTAAATAAGCTGGTAGTGATTGATCCAGACTTCTTAACCAGAGATGATTTATTCTTTTTCATTTTACCTTGTTTCAAAAAATTATTGTAGAGTTCTTATGTAATAATTCCCATATTACTAATTAAGGTCACTTATTTAATAACTCACAACTTATGTAATAATTCCCAAATTACTAATTTCATTGTTATTCCCTTGAGATGTTAAATGCTAATTAAGGTCCTGTAATTCCATGTACAACTCGGAAGCATTTACAATTGGGGTACTAACCCTTAATCAGCCCATGAATAAGACATTAGACTCCTCGAGGGTATTTCAGACATTTTAATCATTATATGTGACGAATACTCATAAAACAGGGGTGCACCCACGGCCCAATTGCAACAAGCAAAGCCCAGAGCAGCAAGCAGGCGGCCTCGAATACGGCCCCACCTAAACAGCCGTCCCCTACCGCTACCCAAATGCCTACGAGACCATTCAGGAGACCATTCCCGACCGATCCCGACTCGACTCAGCGAGGGTTCCCGACCCCGCAATGGGACGGATCCCCGGCCCGACTCAGCGGGGTTCCCGACCCCGCAATGGGGCGGATCCCCGGCTCCGACTTCAGCGAGGTTCCCGACCCCGCGCGGGACGGGATCCCGCGACTCGACTTCGAGCGCGTCGCGCGATCGGAGTCCCGTGTCAACCTAAGGCCACGTGCCCCATGAACGGTCATTCGGTGGATCGAGCGAGGCGGTGGTCCTTCCCAAGACGCTTTGATAAGTCTGCCAAGCCACGCCTCTGTCCCATCAACCACCACCCACGGTGCAAGGACACGCTCTCCCGAGGCAACTCCAACGTCACACGCGACTACGCCAAGACCCACATGGATCACGAGAGCGCCTCGCCACTTCCCGAGGATTACCTAACCGCTCGACCGGCTAGACCACCGACCCAAAGATAGGCTTAGCGGCGCGCGACGATCGGCGAACGATTGGTCGACGGCGGGCAAGACCAAGCCCTAGAAGTAGCTCGCCTGCACTTCGCCAATTCTCGATGTAACCCGCCTTCAGATCTTGAATAAAAGGAGGCAGAACCTCCTAACAGGCAAGGAGTAAGAGCTACAGGAGAGCTTTTTCCTCTTCTTCCTCTTCTTCTTTTCTTCTCCTTCCGAGAGCTAAGTTTAGATCATTCTAGTGTTGAGGCTCCACCTCTCGCTTGTAAAAAACTCGGTGCGATCATCCGCACCCCAATGAATACAATACCAACGCACGAATCGGAGTAGGGACCTTCGCCCGAACCAAGATACATCTTGGACTCTGTGGTCTAACCATTCAGGGAGCGGAACGCGCAGCCCTTAGACTTACAAATTTACTTGCCGCTCGCCAAACGCCGGCGGTTGGCGCGCCTGTAGGGGGGCTTCAAGCGTCTTCAGAAAGATCTCCGATTCCCATTCGTCTCCTTGATGGCATTCTTCTCCAACGACGGCATGATCGTGTTCGGAGCGATCCGCTTGGCTCCCTCACTTCACCGTCACCTCGGAGGAGAGCTCACGCCATCCCAGCCGCCGCGGAGGGCGGCGCTATGGGAGCCCGACACCATCTCCGGCAGCCGTCCCACTCCGGCTTGAGCGCCTCGCGGCCCCAAAGCCGGAACCGAGGAGCGCTATACCTCCTTTGGCGAAAGCCCTCCGGCTCGCGCAGAGATCCCGTCACCTCCCGCCGCCACGACTTGTAGCTATGGTGGCTACATGCCAACCTCCGCCCACGAGTTCTTTGGAAGACTCTTCCACCACGGCTCCAGCCCGACGCGAGTATCCCGCCAGCAGCGGCACTCGCGAGTGCAACGTGGCGAGCACAGGCCGATTTGGTCGTAGCCACCGCGGCTCACGACGGTCCCGTCCGGCGACCGAGGCACGGAGGGGAATACCAGTAGCGCCACCAACGCCTTCCAGCTCGCCTGCCCGAGCTCCAACGGCAACGCGAGAGCCGGAGGAGCGAAGGTCGAGCTCGACCGGCTCGTGCCAACTCGAGCAGACGAGCCCGAGCCCGCGCAAGTGCTTGGGCGACGCGACGCGCGCGCGCCAAGAGCACCACAAGTTGGGGCGTAATCCGGCGCCCCGCTTTTTCCTCACGCAAGCCAAAACGTGGTCGCGGCCGCAATCTTGCCCGAGGCCTTCCGAGCCCGCAAACCCGGAGGCCGAGCTACCTACCGTAACCTTTGGGGTGGTGGAGCGCGCACCGTCAAAGACATGCAGTTCCTCCGGCTCCTACCACACCGGCGCTACTTCCGGCCAACGAGCCCGTACCGCCGCGCGGAGCCGGCTGGGTGCGGCCAAGACCGCACCCCACCATGAACCACCCCAGGCCTCACGCACCCCGGTGCGCCAGCGCCTCGGTAATGCCTACGACATCCGCGCCACCCTCGAGGCGCGAAGAAAGATGGCGGAGGACGCCGCCCACTCACGTGTTGCGGATGGTGAGCGCCACTACCGCAGCCCGAGCCCTGATGGTCCCGGACCACGGGCTTTTTGCCAAGGGATCCGCCAGGCGGATTTCCCCGCCCGATTCCGGGCGCCTACCAACATTGCCAAGTACACCGGGGCCACCAACCTGTGTGTCGGCTCAAGATTACCGGCCGCGTCGGGCGGGGGAGCGACAGATGATCTCTTCATCATCCAAGACCTCCCCATCTACTCGCGGACTCGGCTCGAGCTCGCTCGAGTACCGCTCCAAAACGCCGAGAACTGGCCGACTTGAAGAATCTCTTCGTCGGTAACTTCCAGGGCACTTATAAGCGCCCTGGTAACTCCTGGGACCTGAAAGGCTGCAAGCAGCAGCCCGGGGAGACTCTCCGGGACTACATCCGGAGGTTTTCCCGCCAGTGCAACGAGCTCCCCGACATCTCCGACGCCGATGTCGTGGGAGCCTTCATCTACGGCACCTCCCGCAAGGCCTTGGTGCACAAGCCGGGCCGCCAAGCCCAGACTACCAAGGAGCTCCTCGACATCGCCACCAACCACGCCTCCGGCGAGGAGGCCGTAGGGGCTATTTTCGAAGGAGGAAAGACCCAGCAGGAGCCCGGCGTCCAAACTGGGTCTCCTTCCGACCGCTTCGACAAACGGAAGCGGCACGGGAAGCAGATCCGTGAGACCCAGTGGTCGCCACGGCCGACCGCCTCGCCAGCGGCAGGCGCGCGACCGCCGCCGCACCACTTCGAAATTGATGGACGGCCCATGCCCGAACCATGGGTTCTCCGTCAAGCACAAGTACCGGATCTGCGAAGTCTGAGGCGCTATCTCTAGCGCCCCCACCACGCCGCGGCAAAGGAAAGAAGCTCGCCGCGCCCCGCGAACGGCGGAGAAGAAGGCGACGACGAGTTCCCGAGCCCGACGGCCGCCTCATGATCTTCGGAGGACGGCTTGCTCTGCCGACAAGCGCCGGCTCAAGCTCGCTATCGCGAGGTCCACATCGTCGCGGGCGCCCCCAATATCTTCGGTGGTCGGAGTTCGATCACCTTTGATCGGACCGATCACCCGATCGCGTCCCCACACCGGGAGGTACTACGTGTGGTCACCGTCGTCGAACGGCGCCTCACGAAGGTGCCGATGGACGGGCAGCGCCTTAACATCCTCTACGTTGAGACGCTCGACGCTATGGGGTCCCGCGCTCAAGCCTCCGGCCAAGCAAGGCACCTTTCCATGGCGTCATCCCGCCGACAAGCCCATCCGCCGGCGCAGTCGACCGCCGTCACCTTCGGGAGCCGGAAACTTCCGCACCGAGACCCTCACCTTCGAGGTCGTGGATTTCCCCGCCTACCACGCCATCCTGGGAGGCCATGCTACGCCAAGTTCATGGCGATCCCCGCCACGCCTACCTCAAGTCAAGATGCCCGGACCGCATGGAGTCATTACAGCGGCATCGCTCTTTCCAACTTGCCTTCAATCGCGGCGCGGCGGTGCGAGCTCGCCTCGGCGATCGTTGCCTCTGCGGAACTCAACAAGCTCGGGAGGAAGCCGAGTCCGCCCCGAATCCAACCGTCGGGCGGGATCCTTCAAATCCGCCGAGGACACGAAGGAGGTCACGGTCGATCCTCGTGATCCGACCAAGACCGTCTTGGTCGAGCCACGCCCCGCCAAATAGGAAAGCGCTCGTCGACTTCCTCCGCACTAACAAAGATGTCTTCGCATGGAGGTCCTCCGACATGCCGGGCATTCCAAAGGAGGTCGCCGAGCACTCCTTGAGCGTCCGACCAGGCTCAAAGCCGGTCGCCCAACGCCTGCGCCGCTTCGACGAGGAAAGGCGCAGGGTTATAGGGGAGGAGATCGCCAAACTCTTGGCGGCAGGGTTTGTAAAAGAGGTGCGCCACCCTGAGTGGCTAGCCAACCTCAGACTTGTAAAAGAAGAACGGGCAATGGAGAATGTGTGTTGACTATACGAGTCTCAACAAAGCATGTCCCAAGGACCCATTCCCCTTACCTCGCATCGACCAAGTCATCGACTCCACCGCTGGGTGCGAGTCTCTTTCCTTTCTGGATGCCTACTCGGGCTACCACCAGATTGCGCTAAAGGAGTCCGACCAGCTCGCGACTTCCTTCATCACTCCGTTCGGCTCGTTCTGCTATGTCACAATGCCCTTCGGCCTGAAGAACGCTGGCGCTACATACCAGCGATGTATGCAAACGTGCTTCAATGACCAGATCGGCCGCAACGTTGAGGCGTATGTCGACGATATTGTCGTAAAGACCAGGAAGGCTGACGACCTTATCGCCGACCTAGAAGAGACTTTCGCGAACCTTCGACGGTTTCGCATAAAGCTCAACACGAGAAGTGCGTCTTGGGGTCCCCAAAGGAAAGCTCTTAGGCTTCATCGCCTCTCGAGCGAGGCATCGAGGCCAATCGGAGAAGATCTCGCGATCGCAAGGATGGGCCCGGCCAAGAACCTCAAAGGGGTCCAGAGGTGACCGGATGCTGGCGGCTTTGAGCCGTTCGTGTCTCGCCTCGGCGAACGCGAATGCCGCTTCTGGCCGCTCAAGAAATCCGACCGCTTCGGTTGGACACCGAGGCTCGGGAGGCCCTCACCCGCTTGAAGGCCTTCTGTCCTCGCCTCGATCTGATCGCCCGGCACGGGTGAACCGCCGCTCCTCTACATCGCCGCCACTACTCAAGTCGTCGCGCGGCCCTCGTGGTGGAGCGAAGGAAGAAGGCCGTGAGCTCAAGGTACAACGGCCGGTCTACTTCATCGATGAGGTACTTTCCGAGTCCAAGACTCGGTACCCACAGTGCGAAGTTACTCTCACGCGTGCTCATCGCAAAGAGGAAACTCGTTCACTACTTCGATCGAGACGCCATCACCGTGGTGACCACGTCCCACTAGGCGAGATCATCCACAATCGCGATGCCTCGTGAAGGATAGCCAAATGGGCGCCGAGCTTAGCGGCCATGGCATAATATCGTCCCTCGGACGGCGATCAAGTCGCGAGCTCGCCGACTTCGTCGCCGAGTGGATGAAGCCTGTGCACCACCGGTGGTCGAAGACCCGAGCATCGACAATGTACTTGACGGGTCTTACACCAAGAATGGCGCGGCGCGGAGTCGCCATCATCTCCCACTCGAAACAGCTTCAATAGGCCATTAGGTTGCTCTTCGACGCGACCAACAACATTGCCGAGTCACGAGGCTCGCGTCAACGGTCTCGGATCGCTGCCGACCTCGGTGCCCGCCGGCTCGTCCACGGGACTCCAAGCTTGTCGTCGACCAAGTCATGAAGGCTGCGGAGCCCCGAGACGCCGCATGGCCGCGTCTGTCGAGAAGTACGCCGGCTCGAGGAACGGTTCAAGGGTTTCGAGCTTCACCATAGCTACCGACGCTACAATGGCGAGGCCGATCACCGCCAATCTTGCCTCCAGTGAGAGCCCGTCCCGCCGGGATCTTCGTCTCGACCTCCTGCGCCCATCGTCGGTGGACTCGGCGGTGGCGGCCACCCGACCAATCCAAAGACGGTCACCCGACCGACGCAGCGGTCGGCGTAGACTTGGCGGATCGCCCGCGGTGTGCTAGCACTTGAGTCCGACCGAGGAGGCCCTACATCGACCGCTTGACGGACGGGTCACTTCCCGACCCGACCGAGGTTCGGCGCCTCGCCCGTGAGCAAAATCTTTCGTCTGATCGGCCCAGACCTCTACAAAGGAGTCCCTCCGGTCCTCCAAAATGTATCTTGACCGACCAAGGAAAACAAATTTCTTTGGACGACATACAGTAGTCTGCGGTCACCACGCAGCACCCGATCTCTTGTGGGAAAGGCCTTTCGACAAGGTTTCTCTTGGCCAACGCGTGTCGACGCCGAGCATATCGTGCGCACTGCGAAGGATGCGATTCTTTGCTCGTGACGATCCGCCAAATTTCTGCTTTACAGACGATCCCCATCACGTGGCCTTTTGCCGTCTGGGACTCGATTTGGTCGGCCTTCGGAAAGCGCCGGGGCTTCACCCACCGCTCGTCGCGGTAGATAAGTTCACCAAGTGGATAGAGGCCAAGCCGGTCGTGGCGCCACGTCGGTACAAGCGGCCATCTTCTTCCGCGACATCGTTTTTAGGTTTGGAGTCCCAAACTCCATCATCACCGACAACGAACACGCTTCACGGGAAGGAATTTCTCGAGTTCGTGTGACGACTTCAACATCCGTGTCGATTGGGCGCGATAGCCCATCCGCGGACTAACGGCCGGTCGGCGCACTAACGGCATGATCCTTCAAGGACTCAAGCCGCGGATCTTCGATCGGCTCAAGCATTTCGCAGGTATTGGTAGCCGAGCGCCCTCCGTCCTCTGAGTCTGCGGACCACGCCGACCGGGCGACCGGGTTCACACCCTTCTTTATGGTGTTCGCGGCGAAGCCATTTTGCCCATCGACGGAATACGGCTCCCGAGATTGCAAGCCTTGATGAGGCTCGGGGCTCGCCGCAACAAGACGCCATCGACCACTCGACGAGGCGCGACGTGGCCGCCCTGCGGTCGGCGGATATCAACAAGCCGTCGCGCGCCGCTACCACGGCCGCCAAGTTCGAGGATCGATCCTTCGGTATTGGGCGACTTGGTTCTGCGTCGGTCGGACAACCAAAGATAAGCACAAGTGGCGCCCCACAGGAGGGTCCTTTCACCGTCGTGGAAGTTCTCCGACCGACACCTTCGACTCAAGGACGCCGATGGTCGATCCTCCCTAATGCCCGGAACATTGAAAAGTTAAGGCGATTCTATCCCTAAGCTCTTTTCTTTTTCCGGTATAAGTCTTTGCCTTTCTCCCAACCGAGCACTGGTCGCCACGTGACGACTCGGGGCTGCCCGTGGCGCCCGTTCGAGCCGCTCGGATGGTGTCTGCGTGCGGTCGGTGACCCACCGACCACGAGGTCTATCCCGGCGGTAACCCTCTCGACCCGAGTGCTACGCCTCGCCCACCGGCTATGGTTGCCCAGTAGCACTCCGCGGAAGAAGGAAGCACCTGAGTGGGATGACCTTCAGTCGATTGGGAACAATCTTCCCCACACGAACTCGGCTAACTCACGTACTCATGTGGGTCGGTGACCCGACTAGTCACGAGTCTATCCCGGCGGTAACCCTCTCGACCCGAGCGCTCGGCCTCGCCCGGCGGCTATGGTTGCTAAGTAGCACTTTGCGGAAGAAGGAAGTGCCCGAGTGGAAAAACCCTTGGCCGATCGGGAACACTCCGAACCCCCATGAGTGCGCGTAACTACCGCATAAACAAGACTCCTATCCTCTTGGCCCTCTCAAATTGACCCGACCTACGCATAAGCGACCCGTGGTCCTTGAGGCTATGGTTGGTCAAACCCAAACGCAAAGGAGAGCAAAGAGGCAAACCGAGCTTACAATTACTTACGATCGTTTACACAATGTCTTTGCAAGAAAAGAAAAAAAAAAGGGGCTAACTTCTTTCTTCCTCTTCTTCACGGTGGTCGGCCAAGACGGAGGAGGAGGACACGCATCTTGAAGGCGACCTCGGGCGGGGCGTGGTGGCGATCTCGAGCATGCGGCTCGACACGAGCTCGAACCCGCCGACCTCGTCGTCGGTCGGTTCGGCGATGCCGCTTACTCACCATGCGAGGTCGATACCGTCATAGTGCGAGACGGTATTGACCAGTCGCGACGAGCTCGATCTGCGCCCGCAATCACAGGCCGCCTCCACAAGCCCCAGACTCGGGCGGCCGAGGGCAAGTGCGCTCGGGCTCCCTGTGCCCAAGACTTGGCGCAGACCTCTGGCCGGCCCTCAGAAGGCTTCGATTCGGCGCCCATCTCGGCCCTACCATCCTCGGAGACCCTCGGCCGCCAGAGCCTTGTCCTCGGCGCGATCGCCACGTCATGGGTCTCCGCCGCGCGTTCCGAGCCTCCATGGCGACGCTTCGTTTTTCTCACCTCTGCGAGTTTTCGCGTCTCGGATGAGTCTCTTCTACGTTACCCCAACCAAAGAAATCAATGGAGGAGTTGAGATACTTACCAGTCGCAGAGTCGATCAGCCTGCCGACTTCCCCTCTGAGACTCTCGTAGGACGTCCTCAAGGAAGCCAGCTCCTTCCGAACAGTCTCCTGCTCGGACCGAGCTTGTTCGGCGTCCTCCCGGGCCTGATCCCGCTCCGACCGCAGATGGGTCGCTTCTGCTTGTGCCACCCCTTCAGCGGTGACGGCGGCGTCCTTGGCCTCGGTGACCTCCGCCAGGGAGGATTCAAGCTCCACCACCCTTGCCCTCAAGGCCTCGGCCCCAGGCGCTCGTCGTAAGGGCCTTTGAGGCCTCCTCCACCCTAGGCGGAGTTTTTCGCCTCCGTCCGCCCAATGTTCAAAGCCTCTTGGGCAAGACGAAACTCAAGCCGCAATGACCACTTTCTTCCATCTGCGGCGCCACGAGCATCCGAGCGACGAAGGAGCTCGGCTGGCGCTTCGAACGGGCCCGCAAATGCCGCACAACACAGACATTTCACAACCGCGAAGCATATCGAGAGTTACAAAGCACGACTCCTTCGCTCACCACCAAACTTACGGGTTGAATCCCGACCATCACCTCCAAATGTGTTGAAGACTCTAAGGCTAGGGTCGACCCTTATGGATCACCCTATCTCCTCCTCCGCAACCGTGGCGCCTGCCAGGGCGCCACCACTCGCCTCTCGGCGGGTCCATGGATCCCGCCTGGGCCACATCCGGCAGCAGACCCTGCGCTGTCGCTGGAGGAGCGGCGCCGACCAGAGCGCCATGGCGAGGCGATGAAGTCGGCCTTGGGAGCCCCTTGGGGCAGGGGGTCTGACGCCTCGGCATCGGCGCCGCCCGGCCGCGGCCGCCGCCGGCGCTATCGCCGACCCCTCGGCAAGACTATCTCGGCCGGCACCGCCCGTGGAGTCGGCGATCGCTCCCTCTTCCGCCAGCGCCCGCCGATCGGGCGCAATGGCTGGCGTCGCCGTCCCCTCCTGGGAAGACCCTCGCGTCGGCGGTGGCATCCCGGCGGCGCGCAGGCTCTTCGCCGCCTCGATCTCTCCTCCTCAAAGGAGGCGCGTCCCACGATCGCGTGCTCCATAGGCGCCGACCGACGGTACCACCAGAGCCGCCGTGACCGCCACTTGAGAAGTGGTGCGCACGCCCCACCGCCACGCCTGTAGGCGCTGCGTCGCCACGATATTTAAAAGTCGCCCGAGCGGCTTTGCTACAAAAATGTTCCAGCAGAAGGAAGAAATACTTCATCGAAGGAGCGAGTCGCGGCTGCGCGCTCTCTTCATCGGCCCCCACCAAGGCGGTCGGTGGCCGCTTCGGCTACCACCCGGTCGGGCGCGTCGACAATCGCGCCGCAGACGCCCTTCGCTGAGGGATCGCGGCGCGGGGCTCATTGTCGGGCCAACTCGAGCCACCACTCACCGGAGGGTCGGGAAGGAATGCGTTGTAGTCGGGAAGCTCCCCACTATCGATGAAGTCGCCCCACCGCGGTGGACTCCGACGTCCTCGCCCGCGCGCGTGCCTTGCCGCGCTCTCTTTCACTTCTTCTTCCTCCTCTCCTCCTTCGCCTTTTGCGGGAATCGGCCTCGGCGGTCTTCGCCGAGAGCCGCCTCGCTTCTTTCTCCCGGAGCGGTGCCCGGAGGACATGCCTACGAGCCCCTAGAGGATACAAAAGCGACCGTCAGTCGACGCTAAGAGCGAAGAAGAAAGAAGCGAAAGAAAATCCCACAAACTCACCAGATTTGGGGATGAGCCGACGAAAAGGCCGGGTGGCGCCGCGCCACCGTGGCGCTTCCTCCGATAATCGCCGCCACCCGGCCTCCACCTCGGACGCGCCAACTCGGCCACCTCCATCCTTGCCCTGGTCGGATGGCCCTCATCTCGAACATGGGGTGCGGCCTAAACGCGAGGGGTCGACGCGCATCCTCATGAAGGCGTGCACGACAACATCCCCGGTCGGCCCCCGTTTCCTCAGAGCCCTGATCTCCTCCACGATCAGGGCCACCTTGTTCTTTTCCCTCTTCTCGGCGTCCCAGGTCCATTGCTCCACTGCGACAGGGAGCTCGCCAGAAAAACCTGGGGCGCTGTTTTCAACGTTCCGGACATAGATCCATTCGGAGCGCCATCCCTTGTTAGAGGACGGCAGCTTGATGTCCGTGTACTCGAGCTCCGCCCGCTCAAGTGGAGGGCCAGCCGCCCATGGGCGCCGTCGCGTCGACGGCTGTCTTTCCAAAGCCTCGCTCGAAGAAGTGCGCCACGCGCCCAATGCGCTCAATCCCTAAGAAGGCCTCGCATGGGGTAATGAAAATGGCGATGTGAAGGACCCGTTAGGGTTGAGGTGGTGCACCTCCACCTTTAAATGGAAAAGAAGCCCTCGGACGAAAGGGTGGAGCGGCAGTCGGCCCGCGCAAAAAACGAGGCGGGACCACAACCTCGTCGCTCTGCGGCGCGGGATAACGGCCCGGCCGGCACCCTCCACCAGAGGTGCCTGCGGCGGAGGAAACCCTTCTTCACTAGGCCGAAGGCGACTCTCTGCGGCGAGCACTCCGTCCACGACATCTTCGCGGGAAGCGACGGAAAGGTGAGAAGAAGAGGGCCGAGGTTTCCTTCTCGGCTCTCTGGCGTTTTTCTTGCTTTAGGGACGGAGACGAAGAAGGCGAGCGTGGCTACCCGAGGCACCCCAACAACGTATTTATAGGAGGCGGCGGACGCCGACCGAACGGCCTCCTCGAACGAATCGTCGCGTCCGCCCTCGCCATCACGCCGGCCGTAACTCCGATTTCCAATTCCACTCGCATTTAATCTGTCGCGTCGGTTGCAGAGCCATAAAGACGCCGCCCGACAGCGTGTCCGTTACCTCTTGGTCTCCGCCTTTTGGCCGGACGGTTGTTCCGGCGCGCGAGAGGCCCATCGGGCCGCGGTCCCAAGATGGCAAAGCTTTGTGGCTTGCGCCAGGCCCACCAAAGTCGTGGGTTCAAAAGGCCTAACCCACCGGATGGGCGTAGGGCGCCCAAATAAACTTGAGCGAGGGCAAGTCGAGGTGAGCCCCACGGTGGGTCCCGGTTGGGTCGGTGACGACCAGTCCACCTCTACTGCGTCCGAGACCATACTTCACACTCTCCCGGGAGCTCATCGATGAGCGACAGCCAGCGTGTGCTCTGGGTCGGCTGACGACCCAGGGTCCATACGGGATTGAGTAAAGAAAGGTTTCTTATGGGTCGCCCCACAGCAGGGCCAGGACACCCTACTCTGGGACCGTCCGCTCGGAAGGGTCCCCCTTGGGCGGGACCTCCCAGGACCCACTCGGACTACCCGTTACTAGCTCCAAGAGCACGGCGTTGCACCAACGCAGTAAACGCGCGTCGCTCACCCCTCCAGGTCCCACACCTGCGGATGGGGTAAACTTGTGGGATAGACGGCAGCTACTCCTCTCGCAGCTTCCCTCGCCGGACGGGGACTCGGGATGGATACCCCGCGTCCAGCTACGACGTTAAACGAGCACTCGGACATCGGAACCTCGCGGAGGCATCCGGTCGTCCTTGCCGACCAAGGCACTCGGACACCGGAACCTCGCGGAGGCATCCGGTCGTCCTTGCCGACTAAGGCGCGTCCCACCACGACGTTAACGAGCACTCGGACACCGGAACCTCGCCGAGGCATCCGATCGTCCTTGCCGACCAAGGCACTCGGACACCGGAACCTCGCGGAGGCATCCGGTCGTCCTTGCCGACTAAGGCAGCGTCCAGCTACGACGTTAAACGAGCACTCGGACACCGGAACCTCGCGGAGGCATCCGGTCGTCCTTGCCGACCAAGGCACTCGGACACCGGAACCTCGCGGAGGCATCCGGTCGTCCTGCCGACTAAGGCAGCGTCCAGCTACGACGTTAAACGAGCACTCGGACACCGGAACCTCGCGGAGGCATCCGGTCGTCCTTGCCGACCAAGGCACTCGGACACCGGAACCTCGCGGAGGCATCCGGTCGTCCTGCCGACCAAGGCACTCGGACACCGGAACCTCGCGGAGGCATCCGGTCGTCCTTGCCGACCAAGGCACTCGGACACCGGAACCTCGCGGAGGCATCCGGTCGTCCTTGCCGACCAAGGCACTCGGACACCGGAACCTCGCGGAGGCATCCGGCCGTCCTTGCCGACCAAGGCACTCGGACACCGGAACCTCGCGGAGGCATCCGGTCGTCCTTGCCGACCAAGGCACTCGGACACCGGAACCTCGCGGAGGCATCCGGTCGTCCTTGCCGACCAAGGCAGCGTCCAGCTACGACGTTAACGAGCACTCGGACACCGGAACCTCGCGGAGGCATCCGGTCGTCCTTGCCGACTAAGACAGCGTCCAGCTACGACGTTAAACGAGCACTCGGACACCGGAACCTCGCGGAGGCATCCGGTCGTCCTTGCCGACCAAGGCACTCGGGCACTAAAACTTCCAAGGCATCCGCTCATCCTGCCGACCAAGGCGCCGACTAGCTACTACACCAAACGAGCGCAAAGGAAGATTTCTTGAGGAACAAACCGCGAGTTCGCACGTCCGACCACTCGGAAACCAATCGCCGAACTTCCTAGCGCCGAGCTGATCAAAGCAGAACAAGCAAAGCTAACTCCTTCATGAAGTCATTCATAGAGAGAAAAAATTCATTAAAAAGCCTGAGCTCAAAAACTTTACACCATTTTACATGAGGCACACGCAAGACTCTCTATCTACACCTGCACTCCTAAAACTCCCTACGACAACGCCGACGGTAGGCCCTTGCTCGGCCGACGGATGCACTTTGGGGTCGGTGGACTGAGGTCATTGGAGATGACTTCTTTGGTAGGCCCTGCCCGGCCGTCAAGGTGAAGCCACACCGCGGAATGGCATGCCGCCGCTGCTCAGCCGACATCGACGCGGCCGCGCTTATCGCAATCGGCGCCGCGCCATTGCCTCTAGGAGGGCCCCTTGCCACTCCAAGCCTCGGATCGCTGAAGTAGCGCGTCAACGGCAAAGAACGTCGCGAGCTACTTCTTCTCTCTTTGGGAGTTCGGCTATCGCCGATCATACTCAACCCAAAGCTCGTTCAAAGGGTCATCCTCTTCCACCACGATGTCATCACCAAATCAAGACTAAAGGGTGTCTTGAACACATTTCAAGAAGGAAAGGATTCTCGTCTAAGAGTCTGCCGCCGAGCAACCCGTGGCGCCCTTATATACCCATTCAAGGAAGATCAAACGACTCAGAATAAATGCCACGAGAAAACGGCGCCCACCACCGAACCCGGCGGTCAAGAAGACGAACGAGCAAAAACACACCCGGCAGTGCGCGCGCGCAAGCACAACGGCAATTAAGAGGCTCCCGCGGTTCGCATACCTCAGGAACGTAATACCGGGCAGACGTCGAATGCGTTGGGGGCACGCCCGGCAAAAACCAGTAGGCCCCGTTGGCCCACCTAGTTGAACGGATCCAGTCAAGCTCAACCCCCAACCGAGTCTGCCGAACTCGATTGGAGGTTCGGGGGCTACTGACGAATACTCATAAAACAGGGGTGCACCCACGGCCCAATTGCAACAAGCAAAGCCCAGAGCAACAAGCAGGCGGCCTCGAATACGGCCCGGCCTAAACAGCCGTCCCTACCGCTACCCAAATGCCTACGAGACCATTCAGGAGACCATTCCCGACCGATCCCGACTCGACTCAAAGAGGTTCCCGACCCGCAGCGGACGGATCCCCGACTCGACTCAAAGGGTTCCCGACCCCGCAGCGGACGGATCCCGGCCCGACTTCAGCGAGTTCCCGACCCCGCAGCGGACGGATCCCGCGGCTCCGACTCAGCAGGGTTCCCGACCCCCGCAGCGGGACGGGATCCCGCGACTCCGACTCGGGCCGCGTGCCGCGCATCGGAGTCCCGTGTCAACCTAAGGCCACGTGCCCCACGAACGGTCATTCGGCGGATCGAGCGAGGCGGTGGTCCTTCCCAAGACGCTTTGATAAGTCTGCTGAAGCCACGCCTCCGTCCCATCAACCACCCACCCACGGTGCAAGGACACGCTCTCTCCGAGGCAACTCCAACGCTACACGCGACTCGCCAAGACCCACATGGATCACGAGAGCAGCTCGCCACTTCGGAGGATTACCTAACCGCTCGACCGGCTAGACCACCGACCCAAAGATAGGCTCAAGCGGCGGCGACGATCGGCGAACGATTGGTCGACGGCGGGCAAGACCAAGCCCTAGAAGTAGCTCGCCGGCACTTCGCCAATTCTCGATGTAACTCCCCTTCAGATCGAATAAAAGGAGGCGGGAACCTCCTAACAGGCAAGGAGTAAGAGCTACAGGAGAGCTTTTTCCTCTTCTTCCTCTTCTTCTTTTCTTCTCCTTCCGAGAGCTAAGTTTAGATCATTCTAGTGTTGAGGCTCCACCTCTCGCTTGTAAAAAACTCGGTGCGATCATCCGCACCCGGTGAATACAATACCAACGCACGAATCGAGTAGGGACCTTCGCCCGAACCAAGATACATCTTGGACTCCAGGGTCTAACCATTCAGGGAGCGGGAACGCGCAGCCCCTTAGACTTACAAATTTACTTGCCGGCGCTCGAAACGCCGACAATATGCAACTCAGAACAGCCACTCAGCGTTACAAACAGCCAAACTACCAAATGAGAAGCTTTTTTAGGCAACTTCTCTAGCCAGCTGCTTCTCAGGGCAGCCAGCCAAAAGCGGGCTTCTGTACAAGCCCTAGCGATGCCAAAGGAGGCCTAAGGTTGTAAGACAAGCTCGGACTCAACAAGCTACTCGAACTCAGTATTATCTAAACTCAATTTGAGCTTCGCTCGGTAGTGAACCTGCACCAAAGCTCATTGAGGCTATCGAGCCCCAAGCTCGAATAGTGCGGTAAGGCTAAAAAATTTCCAGCAGTAGGTAGAGCCGCTGGATGAATTTCAATCTGGGGCTAGACGCATTTTTCCGAAAAAGGATGTGTTCCGATCTGGATACAATTTTATGAAACCGCGAGGGTTTTTTTTTTTGCAAAAGAGCTCGAGAAGGAGCTAAGCTCGAACTTGTGGAATCAGGAGTTTTTTTTGGCAAAATAGGTAGTGGGAGGACTTAAACGAAATTCCAGAATTTTCGAAGGTTTTTTTTAAAAAAAGAGCATGTGGAGGACTTAAACGCATTTTTGGATTTTTTTGAGGGCCTTAAACTTAATTTTGGAATTTCCGAAGGGCCTTTTTGCAAAAGAGCTGGTAGAGGATCTAAACGCAATTTTGAAATTTTTAGAGGGCTCTTGCGCAAAAGCGCTGACGTGGCGCTACCATTGCTCTAGAAATCTTCTAGTTTTAACATTAATTATTATTAAATAATTAATTAATTAATTAATATATACACTGATACCTATTACTACCCTTTCCCAAACAACAAAGGCCCAAATGCTAGACTCCTCTTCCCTTCGTATGGCCAGACCGCGAAGCTCTTCCATGCCCGTCAAATATGAGTATGTATGATCCAAGTGTTCCATGCAATGCCAATCATGTATAGTGTTGTCGTATTGTCGAGTTTGGATGAGCCAAGCTCGAGCTTATCCGAGCCTTCAATGAGTCGAGCTCTAAGCTCGAGGCTCACTAGAGTTCGGCTCGTTTAGAGTGCTAACTACAGCGTGAGTCATCGAATTCGCTCAAACGATCAAGTAGGCAACCCACCTGCACCCAAAGTTCAAAAAAATCGAAAATTCAATTTTAAAACGATTTTTTAATTTTCAAAAATCGGCAAAAAACGATCAAAAATTGGTAGAAATCGAAGAAGCTTGAATTCAAAAATTTTAAAGTCGACGGTCAAACCACGGTGAAACAAAACGAAAATCGAACGATTTCATCGATTTTCGACTAGTTTTCATCGATTTTAAATTTTCGAGCGATTTTATTCGATTTTTAGCACAATAAAGAAAATTGAAACAAATTCAATAAAAACTATAAAAAATTAGAGAAAAAATAAAAAATACCAATTAACCTATAAACACCTCACATAAATTTCAAATTTTTTTGAATCATTTATTGATTCTAGAAAATCAAAAATAGCAATTAACGAAAAGCAACAAGACACTCTCTGATTTTTATAAAAATTTATAAGACTGATGATGCTCTGAAATTTTAAGGTAATTATAAATAGTGCCCAAATATCATGTACTAAATTTTTTATAAATATTAGACTTCATTTATTACCCCTATAAAATCAAAAAGAGAAGAACATTTACAATGACTATAGCACTTTCAGAATTTTAAAAAAATACATAAGTCTGATCATCATCTGAATTTCTTTTAAAATATTTTAATTGCCTTAGGACATCACAAAAAATGTTTAGAAATATTAGACTTCATTTATTACCCCTAGAAAATAAAAAACAGAAGGGCATATATTTTGACAATATCACTGTTATAATTTTTTTTAAATACACATATCTGATAATTTTTACAGAGTCATTAGCATTTCCTCAGGATATCACACAAAAAGATTCAAAAAAATTTAATACTTTTTCGTAATTTTTTCCAAATATTTCGAATTATTTAAATTTCACCGGTTTACTGAGCGGTTTTAAAAGCCAAACCAGCTCGATTTTCATGATTTTCGAGCGATTTTGTAAACCATGCCTGCGCCACAACCATCTGCGATCCAGTTGTCATTTCTATCCATTTCATCAGTATTTTACTCGTGGCGCAACGGAGTAGACGAATAGTGGTGCTGCGGGGAGGCGCTCTGCCCTGCCGAACCAGGCGCCAACATGGACCACGAGGGAAAAGGAATCTTCATGAGTTCTTCGTGGCACGTTGCCTCCCCTCCCATCCCGCGAACTCTTTAGTGTGGTAGCCCCTCAGAGCTTTTTTTTTACAGAATTAGCCTTTGTAAGACTTTTTTTGCAGACATGGCCCCTGGGCCCGCATATCCCGCGTTCCCTGTGTGTTGCAATTCTAATGTCCGCACGGAGAGCGCTGTAATGCTAATACCGCGCATGGGGAGCTGCTAATGCAGCGCACGAGGAACATTGCATTCTAATGCTGCGGCTCCCTTCGACTGCAATACAAAATAAAAAAAATACCGTAGTACCGCGGTATTGTAGTGTGATTTTTTGAATTTTGGATTGCTGCTGAGTGGAGGCACGGTATTTATCGTCAGTGGCGTGGGAATTCTGTAATTCCGCCGAGTGGAAGCGTGACATTAGGTATTTCACCATGTGTCACCTCGTAGTTATTGCAGCGCTACTTGCGGGGGAATTGAGTTTGCCGCACTCCTCGTGCGCGGGAATTGCGTTTGCCGCTCTCCTTGTGCGCGGGATTGTGGGCCAAGAGCCATATTTGCAAACCTGAGCCGCAAATATGGCTCCTGGCCCGCAAATCCCGAGCACGAGGAGCGCTACAATAACTACGAGGTGACACGTGGTGAAATACCTAATGCCGCACCTCCATTTGACGGAATTACCGAATTTTCACGCCATTGTCGATAAATACCGCGCCTCCGCTCAGCGACAATAAAAAAATCAAGCTACAGTACTATAGTACTGTAGCACCACTTTTTTAAAAAAAATTTATGTTGTATCATAGAGGAGTCATGCCGTTAGAATATAGCACTCTCCGTGCACTGCGTTAGCATCGCAGCGCACGGAGAGAGCAGGTATACGGGTTAGAGGACATGTCTAAAAAAATCGGACAAGAGTTAATTTTAAAAAAATAATTTCCTGGGTACAACAGTGTAGATTTCCCGTCCCGCTTCGCCCTCCCGGACGGGTACAAAATCGCCTTCTTACCTACCGCCACCTGCTCTGCTTCTCCCTCAGATCTCTCCCCACCGCTCTCCTCCCGAGTCTTGACACCCCCGCTATCTGCCCCTGATCCCGCAGGTTAGTTGAATCTTTCTGTACTCGCTCCATGGATCATGATTGATAGATTGAGTTCTTGCTTTGCTTCTCAACACTTGCTCACCATGTGTTCGATGGGATAGCTGTGAGGTGTAAGTATGTGTTGTGGTTCTTGTTTGGGCCGATTCGAGGCGGCGGTTTGATTGATACTAATCCAGTAGTGAGTTGCTGCTAGTTGTCTGGCTGGTTTATGAGTGCTGGTTTAGAAGCTCGTTGCTAACATTTGCGGTTCTTTTTTGTGCAAACGCTTGGAAGCTTCTTCTTACCTTAAAACAGCAGTACGAATTTGAGAAGGTGAAAAAGTGCTTTATGCTGCCTGCATAATCTCCTTCCATGGAAGGATAAGGAAAGCTGCTCTTCCCGAGGTGCTTTGAATGTTTTCTTGATTCTCAACACTGTCCTTCAGGGAAAGAAATTTCTGTCTGTTCCCCCTTTTCCCATCATGTGTGTCAGCAAGTAGGAAATTGACAGACACTTCAATGTTTGAAGTTGGAACTTGGAACCCTGGATAGAAAGCCAAGTTGCAGTTGATTTTGAACCTCAATGAATCCCATCTTTGGGCCATTTTAAGAAATTGTGCTGTCAAGTCAATTAAAATCTAGTGATGCAAATTCTAAAGGCTATCATTTCCTATTCCGTTTTCTTTACACTAATCTCCTAGTCTTTCTGCAAAATTCACTCCTGTAAGGAATTCTATTTGGTAGTTTATGTTCTCATCATAGAGATCTTTCATGGTCTTAGAGACTGAGACGCCTCTTGTTTTCCATATAAAAAGGTCGAGTTTTTCCCAGAATTTTAATTGGGCGCAACTACAATGCATGTTCATAGAACCCTTAGCACATACATTTTCTTTCTTGAAAAGTATGGAGCATCAATTGTTGCCTGATGTCTGTTCTTTTTTCCCCAGTGTATATCTCAGTTTATTCTGCACTAGTGTTATGTTATATATCTCGTATGCAAATTCTGATGGCGAACATTTGCTTTTTTCTTGACCTGTGCAAGGAAGTCTGAAACCTTGTGTCTTTTCCTGTGTGCAGCTTTGGTATTGTTTGCTCGAACCCTCGTCAAAATGCTTGACTCACTTATCACTTACTACCTTTGGCATATAAATCAATCTCTTAATGAAAAATAAGCATTCGGGTGACAGGTTGTTAGGCATGTAAAGAATTTGAAAGAGCTGTAACTTTTGTTGTGCCGACATCTGCAAATCTTCTGACACTTTGCAAGGTACTGACCAGTTCTGTTCTATTTTGTTGGCCTAGGATCCGAAGATGGAGAAGAAGCCTGATGAGATAGTTACAACTGGTGTTCTGCCAAGTCTGCAGAGTTTTCTACGCAAATGCCTCATAGCTGTCCTCTCATTTGGCCCAATGCCTAAACACATTGCGTTTATAATGGACGGTAACCGTAGATATGCTAAATTCAGAAGTATCAAGGAAGGCACTGGCCACAGGGTGGGCTTCTCCGCTCTAATTGCAAGCCTTCTCTACTGCTATGAAATGGGTGTGAAGTATATTACGGTTTATGCATTCAGTATCGATAATTTCAAGCGAGACCCAAGTGAGGTGCAGTCTTTGATGGAGTTAATGGAGGAAAAGATCAACGAACTGTTGGAAAACAGAAATGTCATCAACAAGGTTAACTGTAAGATAAACTTCTGGGGGAACTTGGACCTGTTAAGCGAACCGGTGAAGTTAGCAGCTCAGAAGCTGATGGCAAGCACCGCTGAAAACACAGGCTTGGTCTTCTCTGTTTGCATGCCATACAACTCGACTTCTGAGATTGTCAATGCTGTCAATGAGCTCTGTGCAGAAAGGAGGGATATGATACAGAGAGAGCATGCTGGGAACTGTAATGGTCGTGCTGCAAATAATAGTGTGCATGCAGAGATATCGGTGGCCGATTTGGATCGCCATATGTACAGCGCTGGCTGCCCAGATCCTGACTTTGTGATCCGGACTTCAGGTGAGAATCGCTTGAGCAATTTCCTCCTGTGGCAGACGACTTTTAGCCATTTGCAGAATCCAGACCCTCTGTGGCCTGAGTTCTCTTTGAGGCACCTTGTTTGGGCCATCTTACAGTACCAGAGAGTTTACCCTTATCTAGAGCAAAACAGAAAGATGGCTAAGAAGCAGCTGTGAATTCTGTGATATCATCTTATTTGGAAAATTGGAAGAAGATACCAAGAAGGTTATAGCTACAAAGGAGATTCCTCTGTTATTTTTCAAATATAAAGTGCCATAAGGAATATAGTTATGACATTCCGGACGGGTGAAAAATGTGCATTATGAATGCTTCACGTACGGTTGTACTAATGTAACTACTCCCGAATCCCGATAGTTAGTCTTACACTTTTCCTGGGGGCCATGATCTAAATATCAGATTGGATGGTAGCATTTGGTCTAAGCAAATTGCCTTCTCTCACTGAAGAAAGTGTCGTGGAGAGTGGTGTTTCCCTTTGTTCACAGAACATGCATGTAAACGTAAAAGAGAAAAAATACGAAGCGTGTAAACATGAACGTGAGATGCGATGGTTCGGGTGCTTGTTTTTGATTAATCTTGTAGGCGCGGCTTGTCAGTTGTTTAATATTGTTGCTTGTTATGCCGCTCGGATCCACTGCGCATTCCCAAGAGAGAGAGAGACTTGCTGTTTGCTCTGACTTGGTGATCGTTCTAATGTGGATCAGTCCTTTTAAAAAAAAACTAACAGATTATATCTCTTCTGCATTTCTATACAAACAACCAGCTCTTCATTACCAATGTATGCTGGATCACTGGACCTTGGGATGGGTGAAGCCTGTGGCCTAGGTTAAACATGGCTGCAAAGCAAGGGCGAGCGTGGTGTAGATTGAACTAATTCACAACCATTCAACACGCTGAAGTAAATATGATTTTTTCCCCGTAGCAAATCTAGCATTCGATTCAATCTTGGATAGCTTAGGTTCACCAATTTGGATTGTAGATGTTTCGCAACAACGTGTGGGCACATAGCCAGTAGCCTTAAAATTCTAACTGCTATTTATAATTTATAGATTGAGGCCAAACACAAGAATTTTACGGCGGACGTTATAATCCCTGCATGAATTATACCAGCCTTCACACAAATTTCGTACACGGGCGTGTGACGGTGTGGCCACTATCAAAACCAGCGCCGCTGATCCGCCGCATCTTCCGCCACCGGCCGGCCTCTCCCGCTGGTCGCCCAGGCCCAGCCGTCCACGCCACCCCCACGACCCGACCTCGTCTTGTCTCCGCTCCACGGTCCACCCCACAAACCCGCGCTCGGTCAAACTCCAAAACCCCAAGCCACCCCAATGCTCCCACGACCCCTCCCCAAGTCAAGCCCGACGGCCACCCCACCCCACGCCCATGGCTCCCCCTCCTCCTGCTCCCCTCCTCCTCCTCGTGCTCCTCACCCTCGCCGCCGCCCAGAGCAACGAGCCCCCACCGCCGTCGCAGCAGCAACATTCCCCCACCCACACGTCCGACTCCGACGGTATCGATTTCTCGCTTCCTCTGAAGTAGTCTAATCACGGCGAGTAAGTTAGCATCTAGCACTTGTAGAATCGCAAGTCACAGATCTCCCCCCGTCACCGCAGCGGCTGCCCTGCACGCGGTGTTGAAGCAGTGGGGCCTGGAGGATGGCGCGGCGGCGGGGGAGGACCCCTGCGAGAAGCGCGTCTGGTTCGAGTCCTTCGCGATGAACGCGTCCATCAACTGCAGCTGCTCCGAGTCGACCAACGCGTGCCGCATAACGCACCTGTGCGCGTCTTCCTCGCCCGCTGTCTCTGCTCTTTTGTTTCTTCCGACGTCTCTGTGCGTGGGGATTGATGCGTGGCTCTGGATGATGCAGGAACTTGACTGGATACTGGAACATCACTAAGATCCCAAGGGATCTCTTCAATTTGACGGAGCTGGTCTCTCTGTGAGTTTTGGCAATGATGTTTGATACCGTGAAACTGATTACACTAGGAAATGCTAGAATTAACATGTTGTAGGAGTAGGAATATGCCATATTAGAATGGAATGAGTATTATGCCAGTAGTTATAGTTAGGACTCAGCAGCTTGTTACTACATCGTAATGAATTACTGCAGAATATGTTGGTGTTTACTAAAAGGAATAAATCCATTTTACACCCCTCTACTTTCCAAAAAGTCTATTTAACACCCTCAACTACAAAATCGGGTATTTAGCACCCTAAACTTACAAAACCGGGTTAATTTACACCTTAAGGCTGTTTTGAAGAACGGTTTTGCCCACAGGGATGATGATTTTTATGGGTTTTGCTATGTTGGCAGCCATGTCATCGATTTTTGCTGATGTAGATCCAAATGAGAGAATGAATGATGACGAGAAGAAGAGAATGTATATAAAGAGAAAATGAGTGAGAAAGAGGTATATGATGTTGATGTCAATACCCTTGAATTGGATCCTCATTACCAAAACTCGATGACGTAGTTGCCAATATGGTGAAAACCATCTTGAGTGAGATCCAAATCATCAAAACCACCCTCGAAAACCGCCTTAGGGTGTAAATTGATCTAGTTTTGTAAGTTTAGGGGGGTTAAATACCTGGTTTTGTAGTTGAGGGTGTTATATGAACTTTTTGGAAAGTTGAGGGGTGTAAAATGGACTTATCCCTTACTAGAAAGATTAGGTATAGATCCGAGGTCTCCATGCCTAATATAGACTTGTCTACGTGTTTATGGTAAAAAAATATATTTTGCATTATGTATACTTCTTAGTTCTTACTGATTGTAGGTATGCTTCATGCCCAGTCCAGATACTTCTTACATATTGTACTGCATTAACTTTGGAATTTCAGATCTTTTACTGCATATATTCAGTGCTGGCACTGGTAATACTGAAAACAGGTAGATGTTTACCAGTGTGTGCATGGCGCACATGTCCATGCATGTTTGAATACAATGAAAACATCTCGCGGAAACTTGCGGTATCCATGAATATAACATTATAACAATCAAATTGTACTACCGCTACCGCATGATTTCACCCTATTAAACTTGGCTAATCATGCAACCCAGTCTGTTAAGGCACCAAGTCAACATGAAGAATTCCAAAATAATATACGTATAGTAAAATAATAATGAATTAGAAATTGTACAAAGAAGTGAGTACAAGAAACATAACATAAGATTTATCGATTAATTTTAAAATTTGATCCAACCTGATACAGCAACATCTTAGTTTTCTCTCTCTCTATTTTATCCCCTCAATACGATTAAATTTTTACAATTGTTGAGTGCCAAAGGGAATCATAATATGATTGTAAGTGACTTCTCATTTCTTTCTTTAGGGATTTGAGTAATAACTACTTGAGTGGTTCAATACCCCCGGAAGTTGCCAATCTCTCCAAACTGGAAACATGGTGATTACAAAACCTTTTAATTCTGTTTCAATTGAGCTTGTAAATTTGATTTAGCACCTTATTGGGTAATGATTCTTGTAATTTTCATCAAGGAGCATGTGAATTGACAGTTCATCAAGGAGCATGTGAATTTTCTTTTTTTGACGGGAATGGAACTCTGTAATATTGCCTAATACTGATATGTTCCTTGGTACATTAGTGATGTAGTAGCTGGGGTTGGTACTTGGATGGGCATCCTTGACCTTGCTTATCTCAAAACGAATGTCTGACCTTCCTATAGACAGGAGTCTAACAATTCTACTAATCTATCCCAAGTCCTAACAAAGTATCTAATCTCTAAATAGAGTATCATATCCCTAAGTCCCTAACTGAATCTGGTCCTAACAAAATATCTAAACCTTTTAACTTAATATATGAATTCTCTAATTTAATCTAGTAACAAAATGTGTAGACATTCTAACTTGATTGGGTCACAATACTGTGGCCCCAGCATGCATCCATAACAAGTGCAGACATATTTTAAATCGGTATAATTGACTACCACAAGTGATTCCATAATGAGCAAATATTTGCTTTTTTGCGTACTCCATATCTTAAGTCTAGACTAGTAGATTTAGACTCCTAATTAATTCTGAGATTAGTTTAGCAAGTTCAAATACATAACTTCTATCTCTTATTCATCATTGACCTTTGTGCCTTTTTTTTTTTTGGTGGAGTACTACTTTTCCAATCACACAGTTTCTAGCTGTAGTAGTTTCACTATTGCAGTTCTCGAAACTAATCAATGGTGTATCTAGTGCGTGTTTATGTCATACACATAAATTAATCTTATGCAAAGAATTAGTCCTACTTCAGACTTTTGTCGGCGCTCAAATTATCTTTATTTCAAAATGTCTTGTTGTCAAAGACTTTGGATCTTTTCATAGCTGATTAAATGCTTTCCACTCAGCTAGGCACTTGAACAATAACCAACTCAGTGGGCCTTTTCCTACCGAATCTTCACATTTAAGGAATCTACAATCCCTGTAAGTGTACCTCATTTTGCTTTATTTTCTCATGTAGTTAGTAAAAAATGATTTTATTTTGACGCTATCTACATAACAAGTAGTCCCAATTTGGACAGAAACAGATTAAATAGTGTGTTGTTGGAAAAGAAAGAGTAACTAATCTTGTAAGTGCTTATGCAGGTGGATGTTTGATAATTACATTGAAGGGGCAGTTCCAGAATTTATCACGAACTTTACCAATCTCACAGACTTGTACGCATAAGCACTTGGTTTGTTTTTATAGGTACAGCTCCTTCTTCCTTTCCAATCTTGGAGAGCTAATGTTGTTGTCTTGCTAGGAGAATGTATGGGATGAAGCTTCGAGGACCTATTCCAAAAAATTTCTCTAATCTGATCAACTTAGAAAATCTGTGAGTTACTCTAATGGTTTCTTTTATTAAAGATAATAACATTGCCCTTAATTTGTTTTTATATTGCCATACTCTTAAGTGAGGTTTACTATAAATAGAGGGAAAATCCATACCCTTACCCAGGTTGCACATTTAATCCTTGGCCATCTACTCTGGAGAAAGTTCTTATCCACCATATTCGCGAAAACCCAGCTATACTGTGTTAGAAGCGATACCAATCTTATTGTCATATTAATAAGTACTTTTATAGTGTTACTTTTAATAGGAATTTCCTTACAGGATGATTGGTGATCTTGATGGTGGGAATTCTTCTTTTAATTTCATAGCAGATTGGGCAAATCTCTCAACGTTGTATGTCTGCAAGTATCATACTGAACTATTCTTTGGCTTCATGATTAATACAATTATTTACTACGTACTTTCTTTTTGTTAAGCAGATCACTAAGAAAATGTGGAATCAACGGCGAGCTTCCTATTCCTCTCCCAAACTTGACCAAGCTGACATACCTGTGGGTTTTGTAAAACTTTGCCTTAAGAGAATGCTTTTGTTAGTTATGCTCAATAGTAATATAACTTCGTATTTTGGGTAATCTTTAACACAATTGTCCTATAATAGGATGCTATTGTCCTTAATATTGTTGCACTTGTGATTTTTTTTGTACCATGCCTTTATAGGATATCTACAATATACATTGTCAAGCATCGATAGGCAATAGTTTCAAAAAGAAAATACTATGAACAATTCTTATAAATAGCACTCTTTTGTGGCTTCTAGCCTTCTAATGGTAGTGGTTAGGTTACCCGGAAAATTTAAATTGGACACTATTGAAGGTTTCTTCAATTTAAAATTTTAAATGCTTTTGAATAATGTTTTTTCTTAAAGAAAGGAAGGCCTGGGAGTGG
The DNA here is from genome assembly GCA_036346275.1 of Otatea glauca. Classification (NCBI taxonomy): domain Eukaryota; kingdom Viridiplantae; phylum Streptophyta; class Magnoliopsida; order Poales; family Poaceae; genus Otatea; species Otatea glauca. The sequence goes on along the minus strand of CM070716.1, from coordinate 43,219,041 downwards.
AGAGTGGTAAAATTTTCATGTACTATACAGGCACATCTATTTCATCATGTTCTTAGCTTTGTTATAATATTTCGGCAGTGGAAGCTATGCCAAGAAATAACTAATTTCCTTATTGTTGAAAAAGTGCAATCCATAATGTCAAAATAAAATTCTTTATTCTGTTTGTATTTCATTGTTATCATTAATTTGAAAGTGCCTGATGATTATATCTTTGCAGAGATTTGAGATCAAACAACTTATCAGGCCCAATACAGCTATTGCCTCAGTATAAGAACTCACGCTACCTGTAAGTTGGAGTAACAATCCTTGAGTGACATAGGACCTCCAATAACAAATTTTATTAGGGTTGTAATAAACTTCGTACTGCTTGCAAGTAAAATTTTGATAACCTTGTGCATGTTTAGTTGTTTACCAAGCTGTGTAGGGGAACAGTGCATTTAATCCAACAGTTTCAATTTACTCCAAGGCATATAATTTTCATTATTTTTCTGTAGTTTGAGGTTTGGTATTGCAATGTCATCTGTAAGTCATATGTGTCACCTTTAAACTATCATATTGTTATATCTGCATCTATTCAAGATAGATGTCTTGCACCTTTGCCATCTCAATCTCCTCCACTGCTAGGCCTCACTGGCTTGCATTTGTGCCAGGCTTTGCCTGTCTCCTTGTCTAACTCATATAAATATTTTGTTATCTGATTCACTTGAGGAAACTATTTAAGATACTATTTTGTTATCTGATTCAAGTGTATCGAAAGATACTATTTACTGTTAAGGTTATGTTTACTGGTGATAATTTGTCAATATTCACATAGAGTGATTTAAATGAATTTGGGTGTATTATGTTTTGTTTACGCTAGACTTGGATGAATTGAAGCTTTAAACATCTCACCTAACATTTTTCTTTGCAATATTTACAAAAATCAAATAAAATGAACTGAAATCCGTGGATCCTTCACTTGGTTGAGTTCTTGCATAAGGTGATTTCCCCCGTTTGTTTGAGTTTTAAACTGGTTGGTTGATAAGTTATTGTCTCTAACTGGCTGTGAAGTGTGGACCGTAACCATTCTGTAGTTCTAAATTTTTACAGATGAAAATTATGTTATATTCCCATCTTCACTTCTGAAAATTGCAATGAACCATCTATACTTAGAAAATGTGCATACAAAGTATGTTTTAAATTAGAGACACTGAACTGTGCATTTTAAGTTTAGGGGGGGGGGGGATGTATATGGCTCTGGGAACTTGCAATATGTTGGATCTGCCATCTGCCATTTGAGTTTGCTTATTGTTGTATTTGCCACCTGAAAGACATGGCACTAATGCTCTTTGTCACTTTCAACGGTAAATGGTGGACAAAAGGGCAAATTGCCCTTGCATGATGGTGAACTCAGAAGAATGTCTAGCTAAGCTATACAATGCAGTTAATCTGTTAATACTTCATTTGTAATCTTATTGTTCTTGTATATTTAACTTCAAGTTCCATGATATTTTTTTGGGGAATTTCATCACTTTGTTAATGAATTTTCATTCTTTTAGATATCTAGGTGAAAACAACTTCAGTGGACTTCTGCCTTCTGAAATTGTTCATTCATCACTTGCCTTGTAAGTCTGTATTGTTCATTTCTTTTGCTTTTGCACTAGTTGATGCAACCTGTACTTGCAATATTCTAAACTCACAGTCAAGGATCATATGTGTTATACATCTGTTTTTCAGACTAATGAAATAGAGTGATGAATAACATGGTTCAGTGCATTAGCAAGCTATTTGGAGGATCTAAGTTCAAACAAAAGGCTGAACCAGTTTTTACTCTGTTGGTCAATTTTTGTCCGATGTAGTGCCGATCAATTTTAGCATACTAACAATGGCTTTTCAATTAGCTTCAGGTACACCATCGAAGTTTATTGTGATCAGTTCAAATAATACTGACAAAAAACAAGATAGACCACCTGGCCATTACAGCATTAAATTGATTAAGAGTATTATTTGCACTCATATCCAAGATGCCCCATGGCCATCACTTACCAAACCTGTTAAACTAAGCTTGAGGGTGCTTTTTTTTAAAAAAAAATTGAGGGTGCTATTTTAGTTTGTTTAAGTCTTCTTAAGACAACATAACTTTCTAATGCTTTTAAAATGAAAATCAGATGTTTTTTTTCTATATAAACTTCTTTTGTATCATTACCATGTACATTCACCTTTGCCAAGGTTTTAAATCATGATTTTTGCGTCTTCGTGGCAAGGTTCCAAAAAAGCTACAGCAGCTATCGTGGAAGCTGTCATTCGTCGCGTTTTTAGTATTAAAAAAATAAAAAGTTTAAATATGTATATAATATAAGTTACCTACTCACCTCCAAACAAATCATAAACCATGGTACTTTAGAAGGTATTAATATTTTTGTTATAAGAAAATGAGTTAAGGCCATAATCAACAAGCATGCTGATACATGTCAAAGACCATAATTGATAACTATATCATAATGTTCTTAACAGCAAATACTTAATCAATAAGAAATATGAATATTGAATTATGGAAAAAAAAGGGTGAGATGAGGTCTTTTACTAGGTTTTCTTATAGTTCAGGCTTATAAGAGATGCATTTTGGCCTTCTAGTAATGTTGAATTTCAAAATGGGCACACTTTTTTGGCCCGTGGGTACCTATGTAGGATAGCGGAGCTATCACTAGCTACAAGCTATGACATATAACGAAACTATTACTAGCTATAGAGCTTGTAGCTAATATAGCGGAACATTAGTCCGTAGCTTTGCTTTTGGAGTCCAAAAAAGCTATATCGTAGCTATTTAGAATCTTTTGCACAACATAGGACATTCATTGTATTCATATGAATAGCAACTTTTTCTGGGCTGCAGACCTAACAATGGTGCATCACATCAACTCATATCGACTGTCCTCATGTTGTAGTATGGAATATATCACCTGTAGCCTGTAGGCTATAGATAGCATAGAGGTGTGTGTCCTAAATTCTCTACTTAGATCTGATCAAACTCGGAATCAAATCCAGCTAAAACAATTTTGATTAAACAGTTGAGGTATAGGCATATACCATTTATCAAACATAGGAACTTGGAATCCTTGGATCTGAAGTGGCCTCTAGAAACAAGAAAGAACTGGACAACAAGGAGATTGGCAAGAGGTTTATTCAGATCGGTAGGAATTGGATGTGTTAGCAACTTAACATGTAATTACATGAAAGACCTAATAATTTACTTAACTACAATATGTTCCAAAATCTGGGCCAGGGCATTGCAGTTCAACTCTTTGTTTTACTCTCTGTTGTGGCATGTTCTATGATTCTAATTCTTCAGGATGTGCCTAGAGTTCTCTGCCTTCTTAAGTAAAATGCTTATATATTTTCTCTCTGTGGGATTGATCTTTTTCTGCAGTGCCACATGATCTTAAACATGCCTAACTCTTCTGAATTTTGTATAAACATTCCAGGGATGTTTCCTATAATCCATTTCTTAACGGAAGCCTTCCTAACAATCCTGCTGATCAGAAGTGGTCAATGTATGTAATTCTTACTTTTACTTTTTTTTATTAAGTATTAATGCTAATACTTAAATTAATTATGGCAACCTTATTTATTCTTTTGCAAACATGTTGTCTGTGTAGAAATTATATTGGAACTTCAATTGACGCAGGCAGAACATCTAACAGGTAATCAACATTTTAAGTAATCAATTTAGTGGGCACGCTTTGATATTGCTGATCAAACAAGTTCATTGTTATTGTTTTGCAAAGTAGCATATACATATTTTTTTTGTAAGTTTTAAAATATTATTATGGGCAATCTTCAATGTGACTCAGTGAGACTTCCCTTGCTGCTTTTTTTTTCAATAGTGAAGTTGGACACATTTGTTAATGATTAGAGCTTCTCTAAAATTGCTGATCGAAAAACATTTCCTTTTTGATAACTCTACGCTGTTCAGCATGCGCTTTCTTTCAACACCAAGAACAATTAATAACGCAACCATTTCACTCATGTAACTGCTCTTTTCTCTTGAAGCACTTTAGAGAAATAATCAAATATGTTGGAGAATTAAAACGCCATGAAAGTGGAGATTAAAGTGCTTGCAAGTTGTCCTTTGCAACTCAACAGGCCTACATATGCATTAGAAAATTGTCACAAATTTCGCCTCTTTGCAATTTAGAGAACAACCTGGGATAGAAATAATAGGAAATTTTATGAAATTTTCAACAAGGGCAATGTGGGGAAAAGAAAGAAGTGTTAGCATTGATGGTGGCCTTTTGGTCCTTCTAATTTGTAGTAGAATTTAATCTTTGGATAATCTTGAAATAGCGTGCTTCATATTTCTCACTCTGCTGCATTATCATGCAGCAAAAACCTTACTCTCAACTGTCTCCACATGAAAATGAAAGAATGCAACAGAGAATATTTCACTGGTAAGTTTTGAGAAGTATTTACTGTTTGATATTTGAAAACGCCTTTCTTTACTATTAAACTGCTAGTACTTAATTGATCATATATTAATAATGCCGCGGTTACTATTTTTGTGTACATATTGTGGTGTTCTGTAGGGTTATTAAAGGCGTTAATACTTCTAAAGTTGTAGTTAGATCTTGTCAGTTTATTTCAGAACCTAAAACGTTCTGCATGAAATTTTAGTCTCTTCCTCATCGTCTTATCATAAGTGCAGATCCTATTACTTCCTTTGCTGTGAACTGTGGTGGCAAGCAAAAGAATTATTCAGATCCATTGCCAATTATGTTCTACGATGACTACACTGATCTTGGAGCAGCAGGCTTTCATGTTAATACTGACAGTCGATGGGTAGTTAGTCATGTGGGCTCTAATCGTTTCAATGACTCTCCTGGTATTGTAAACACAAGCCAAGATATTCTGGGAACAGACATGCCTGAGTTATATAATACAGCAAGAACATCAACAGGTGCTTTGTGGTACTATGTGGTTGGTTTGGCTAGTGGGAAATATACAGTTCAACTCCTCTTCGCGGAGATAGTAATAGAAAGTCAAATAGTTCATGAACCTGGAAGGCGTTTATTCAACATTGATATTCAGGTTTGATTCCCCCCCCCCACCCCACCACCACCACACACACAAAAGTCATGAAGCAAACAAATATTTTGAGATCCAGTCCATGTGAGCCAAAGGGAATTCTCTGATTAACTGCAGGATCAGAATATCAGGACAGATTTCGACATTATTAAGGAAGCAAGGGGTTCCAGAAGACCCACTAACATAACTCATGAAGTGACTGTGGACAACTCGATACTCAAAATACATCTATATTGGAATGGACGAGGCACATGTTGTATTCCGTATGAAGGAGCTTATGGGCCTCTGGTGTCAGCAATAAGAGGTAATTACAGTACATACACTGCCCTTTGTTGATATATTTTTCTTTTTACAGGAAATGCATTGGCTGATAAAGAAAAACACTCAATTTCCGCAGTTTTCCGCCCTCGAGACTTGAACAACAGCCCCCCACCGGCGCCACATTCAGCACGACAGGATGAAAAGCGAAGAGGAGTGGTTGCAGGCATTGCAGCCCTTTGCTTAGCTGCCGCAGTGATTTTTTCATCTGTCCTTTACCTCCGGTGGAAATGGATTTCACTTGTGAAGTATAAGACATGATGAGTTCAAATGTGTATTACTGGTTGTTCATTTTGTTTTCTTAGCATGCGAATGAGCCTCTATGTATTGTATGTGCGTTGAGCTTGGTTGGGACATGGACGCCTGTACAGGAAAAGGTACTGCATTGCATAACGTGAAGAGGAAAACGACATTGATGTACAGTTCGGTTTGTGGTCAGGATCTTTAGGTCTGCTGTTTTGTTTCTCACCCATCTGTTGTAACCAGTGAAATTATCTCAAGCTTTTCTGCAAATGTTCCACGCATGTTTGTTTATCCATTTATCAAACTCATTTTTCCCTATTGCCGCAGTCCTATTGAATGGCTATTACATCTTTAATGCTTGATGTTCTGCAGTTGTTCAAGCCGAAATTTTTCAGACTGGAAATCTAGAACTTGAAAACTTTCACCTGGATACCTGTCAACTGCCATATTTGGAAACTGGATTTTTGAAACTTTGAACCGCAAAGTTTAAACTCCGCGCACACGAGTTGGACAATGGACGTGGATGTCCACAGGATAAGTTTCCATGTTCAGCCAAATAACATTTCTGTTATATTTTTTATTCAACTAATAAGGACATTAAACGTATGTACAGTACAAGATGTTTTTATACGAGTGCTTAAAAAGATAGAATGTAGCCAAGCTACGTCATCACTTACCTATGTAAAAATTATTTCTTTAAATGTAAGTATCTCTTCGTAAGTGCTTAGATGTTTATATTATCTATTAATTAGATATAGTTATATATATAAGTATTTTTAAGCATCCTGCCTAGTATCGATGCTATAAAATAATAACAAAAAATAGTTTTTCTTTGCAAAACATCTTTTAAAAAATCCGCACTGTACACGGTCTAAGGATACAACTATACAAGTGCATCAAATACTCCCTCGGAAACAAAAGTCACTTTTTAAACACATTTTTATGTGGCCCATTCACAACTATCTACTAATCGCTTTAAGATTTCTGAAACTTAGTTTTCAGAGAGTACAAAAGCACCATTCCGAATATTATCCCCCCTATATGTTTAGCTTGCAATATAAAAATTTGAGATGAATTCACGCCTAACATTTGGCTATAATTCGTTTCCATCGTTACCAAAAAAGTAAGAACCAAAGAAAAAAGAGAGAAAAGAATTCGTTTCCATCCCTAAACTAAAATAAAACCCAACGTGATCTTTCTAAAATCTAGATTTATCATTTTTTGGTACTTTCGCGATTGAAGATGATGCTACTTTTATAATTACGTTCACGATGAGATCAAATTTACTAAAAAAAAGTTGACGCGGACTAGAAAAAGGATTTCATAGATTGCTGTTAAACTTACCCGGGTCATCTACCTCCCGACTACCCCAAATCTTTAAGATTTCTGAAACTTAGTTTTCAGAGAGTACAAAAGCACCATTCCGAATATTATCCCCCATATGTTTAGCTTGCAATATAAAAATTTGAGATGAATTCACACCTAACATTTGGCTATAATTCGTTTCCATCGTTATCAAAAAAAGTAAGAACCAAAGAAAAAAAAAGAGAAAAGAATTCGTTTCCATCCCTAAACTAAAATAAAATCCAACGTGATCTTTCTAAAATCTAGATTTACGTATTATTTTTTTTACTTTCGCGATTGAAGATAGTGCTACTTTTACAATTACATTCACGAGGAAATCAAATTTACTAAAAGAAAATTGACGCGGACTAGAAAAGGGATTTCATAGATCGCTGTTAAACTTACCCGAGTCATCTACCTCCCGACTACCCCCAATCTAACAGAAGAACTCCCCAATCTCTTGCCGCCGCCGCCGCGATGTCTCGCCGCTACGACAGCCGCACCACGATATTCTCGCCGGAGGGCCGGCTCTACCAGGTGGAGTACGCGATGGAGGCGATCGGCAACGCCGGCTCGGCCCTCGGCGTCCTGGCGGCCGACGGCGTGGTCCTCGTCGGCGAGAAGAAGGTCACCTCCAAGCTCCTCCACACCTCCCGCTCTGCGGAGAAGATGTACAAGATCGACTCCCACCTCGCCTGCGCCGTCGCTGGGATCATGTCCGACGCCAACATCCTCCTCAACACCGCCCGCCTCCACGCCCAGCGCTACGCCCTCGCCTACCAGGAGCCCATTCCCGTCGAGCAGCTCGTTCAGTCCCTCTGCGACACCAAGCAGGGATACACCCAGTTCGGCGGCCTCCGACCCTTCGGCGTCTCCTTCCTCTTCGCCGGGTGGGACAAGAACCACGGATTCCAGCTCTATATGAGCGACCCCTCGGGGAACTACGGTGGCTGGAAGGCCGCCGCCGTTGGGGCCAACAGCCAGGCCGCTCAATCCATGCTTAAGCAAGACTACCGCGACGGCATGACCCGCGAGGAGGCTGTCGCCCTCGCTCTCAAGGTCCTGAGCAAGACCATGGATTCAACCAGCTTGACTGCCGAGAAGCTGGAGCTAGCTGAGGTGTTCCTGCAGCCTGGCACTGGGGAGGTGCAGTACGAGGTGTGCTCCCCTGAGGCTCTGGGGAAGCTCCTCGCCAAGTCCGGGCTCACGCAGCCGGCGCCGGAGGCATGATTTGCTGGTTTTCTGCATCTGTTGATGCCTATGATCTCAGATGGCTTAATCAGTTATCCTTCTGTTGTCTAAACTAAACTATTCGGCAATTATGTGTTTTAACTTTACATGCTTGATCAGGTTATGGCTTTATGCTTTATCGATAACAGTGCCTTGCCTTAATGTTGGAAATTGCGATTTTGTCTGCTATGCTTGATTGCTGTTGTTATTAGGGAGTATGGGAAACAAGGGCATACGGGAAACTAAGTTGGGATCTATGTATTTTACCATGTTTTCATCAAGTGTGCTTAGTGAATCAACTCAAATTTGTAAGGTGATTTTGGTGTTTGGGATTACCTACAGGGCTTATGTTTATAGAGTTAAGCATATTGGATAAATTCATTTTTTTCAATTAAGTTTACTGATGGAAAAGTTGGTAATTGTGTACGGAACATGGTTTAAGATTGTAGGTTCGAACCTTGGTTGGTACAGGTTTTGTTGCTGCTTATGGGCAATTCAAGATGACCATAGATAACAATGATCAGTTAAGAACAAAACATGTGGGAAGTATGAGAGGCATTCTATTAGGAGCTTACCTTATGCTGCCTTCTCTCTCTATTTTTCTAGCAGAGTTGCCTCCAACAATAAGGCATGAGTCTTTAGGCGAAGGATGAACTTGAGGGCATTTTTTGGATGATTTAGTTACCATAAGTGTATCTTGGCCCAAATTTTGGCAAGTCCCTGTTACAGGTTTATCTTGTACCTTGATTGGAATTTTCTTGATTTCTCTTATGCACTGGACTAGTTTGTTGTGTTATGTTTAATAACTTGGGAGGATAACATGCTGCTATGCAGTCTTAACTATGGTGCATTTCTGTTCTAAGGAATTTTTTATCCGAGTATTGGGTATTTCTGTTGGAGTTAAACTGGATTTTGAATCTTGATCTGGTTCAGCACTTTAAATTTAGTCAAACATTCTATAAGTTATATCCAACAAAGAACTACAGATCTAGTTCAGTTTAGAAAATTTGTGCTGGTTGTCTCCTTTCTCCAATGTTCTAGTGCTTGTGTTTCACCTAAAAAAATTGATAATGAACTGCAGTTGTGAATTTGTGATACTTTATTAAACCTTAGGTGTGCAACTCAATACTGTGAGCCTGTAACCTTCCCATTTAGCTTAAAACTAGTATTCCTCTTTTGAGGTTGTAGATTTGGTACTGTCTAGGATTCTCTTTTTGATATTGCCTGTAACTTTCCCATTTAGCTTAAAACTAGTATTCCTCTTTTGAGGTTGTAGATTTGGTACTGTCTAGGATTCTCTTTTTGATATTGCCTGCAACTTTCCCATTTAGCTTAAAACTAGTATTCCTCTTTTGAGGTTGTAGATTTGGTAGTCTAGTATTTCAAGTCCCCAGTGAAAACAACACTTTGTTAGAATATGATTTTGTGAAGTCGAGAAATTGAATCTGTTCAGAGAAAGGGTGTCACTTATGATGATCATTTGAGTTGGCTAGAGATATGCTGGAGGTTTGCCCTTAGCATGATTGGTAGGATGGGGCTTCTTATTTGGTTGCGGTAGTACTTTTAAATCAGGTTTCTGAACAGTTGTAAACATGCTTTAAGGCAATATAATCAGGTTGTTCTTCGAAATACCGTGAATGCATACTATTCTGCTATTGCCGTTGTAGATCCCATCCTTGCTCATGGTTTGACGCGTGCTGCAATTATATGTTGGAGATTATAAATTTTGGCATGAGGTCTGCGGTCTGCCTGTATGTAATGTACTTGCCGTTGTAGTTATTTACTTGGTTTGGTGATAGAAATCCCAGGTGCTTCCATGCATCTCTTTTAAAAAGTTGCACAAAAATAAAAGAAAGAAAGAAAGAAAGAATGAATGAATGAATGAATGAATGAATGAATGAATGAATGAATGCATGCATGGATGGATGGATGGATGGTAGATAGTGATTACTTATCATTTCGCTTGTTTTAATATTTGTACAACTTGTATTAAGGGGAGATACATAGAAGCACCTCTCGGAATGATATCCTAAGCGTTCCAACAGCCAAGAAGTAAAGTCAGTTTGATCGTACGATTTATTGAATGCTAATGAGTTTGTACTGAAGTCCCGTCTTGCCTGCTACTTCTACATCTTGGTTTCCTCTATGGAACATTGCCGTGTTCATTGGCATGCTTCATGACCAGACTCGTTGACAAATTATTATTAATAAGACTGCTGGAGTGCTGGGCTTTTAGACAGTTTCTCCAACTTGCTTTGTGTTCTGGAGTGACAGGTCCAGTTTATGTTCATCGGCTGTAGCTAACATGCAGCGGATTCTCTCATCACCAAGGCCTGAAAATTTTGGGGCTTGGAAAGATAGATTTTAGTCGGGTGCTGTTGCCTGTGGTCATGAGATGGTTTAGGATGCCCAAACATGTTTTCTGCCCGGTGTTCTTCCATTCCATGGTATTTTTCTTATGAGTCGCATGCAATTGTGAGTTTGTGACAACGATATATATCGTCGGTGCGTGCTTCCACATGCATCTACGGTTCCTTTGAATTATCACAAAGTTTGCCAATACGACGGTTGCCTACAGGCCTGACAAATGCTTGAATCACGCGATACTGGATGGTACTGTGCAACTGTAGAAGAGAATCACGAGGAACTTACGATGGTATCCAGCCGTAATCTGGTAATCGCATTGCTAAACATCTATCCATGAGGGCACTCGTTGCGCGGATCAAGGATTTCTTCGAACTGTTTCGTTTTGTGTAGCAGTTGACATTTCCGGCGTCGTCTACTAACTCGGTGTGGCGCCGAAAAAATGTGATAACTGATTAATTGGTTCAAACGCATGCGAACTACGGGTTCAAGAGGTTCAAGACGTGTTAGCCGATTTGTTCCTACAATCGAAAAGATAGATAGAAAATACGCTCAAAAGCCGATCTAATGTGATAATCAGCTAGAATCTAAACATCTATTCAGAGCCAATTAAATTGCAACTAATGATAAGTCTAAACAGCTTGTTAGAGTTGATTAGATGGTTGATAAAGATAGATTTTCCATAAAAAGGCGATGCCCAACAAGATTTTAGAAAATCAAACCCGGCGTAATCAGAAAAGATCAACAATCGGTGATGCACAAGTTTATTGATTAACGACGAATTACAAAAGGTCTAAATTACAAGACTACTCCTAATTGATAAGAAAAGTAGATAAAAAAGTAGATGCGAGTTGTTTGATTGATTGTTGTATTCCTCCTGCTTGTCCTTGATCCCTTTTTATAGTGTATAGACCGATAGTATCTTTCTCCAATGTGTTGCCAGCCGTAATCCGTATCGCCTTTTGTACAGATAAAATTCTATCTTTGAATCGACATCGGTCACAATTCTATTTTCAACTTAATATTTTTCCTTTTTAACTGATATTGGCCAGATATATCCAATTTTATCATCAGCCTGAAAAATCAGTTATACCTTGCCAAATTCTGGTGTAAACATATGTCCTCTATTTTTATGAGATAATATGTTATTTTTCAAAAATATTCTTTGTTAGCTTCAATCATCATCGGCTTAATCATGATTTTCACAATATTTTCAATACCTTTTTTGGTAATTGTTCCACTTATTGTGCTACAATTCTTTAAAACACACCATTTTCACCATAACCGTAGCCGCCGCTTCGGGAAAAAATTTCGTCTTTTATTGTTCCTTTTACCCCCCTTATAAATATGGAGCCCATTCTCCGGTCATTTTCACGCGCTCAAGCTCTCAATTCTCCCGTCATCGACTTCATCTCTGTTTTCGCACTTCAAGCCCCTGCCCACTTATCTTCCACCGGCTTGACTACTCCAATCGGCCTGTTCAGTTTTTCAAATCGGTCTCCAGAGAATCACCTAACAGTAACGACCAATATTACTTAGGCCCTATAGGAAGTCTTGATCCAACAATCGTTATAGAACAAGAAATCCCCCGCCTTCTCTTGTCGGCCTCAGATTATAACATAAAAGGGTGGAGCAAAAGTTTTAGGGCTTGGCCGACAACGCTAAAGGGTTGGAGGGATTGGTACAATCGACTAGCAGCACAAAAAATAGTTGAGTGAGAGCGGATGGGGATAGCCGAGTGTCTTCCCTTGTCTCTAGCAGGTCCAAAGGTCAACGAGCCCTTAGTGGCCACAACTTGTTACTTCTGGTTGGATTCTTTCAATTCCTTCATGTTTAGAACATGTCCTATCGGCCCAACTCTTTTGGATGTAGCTTAACTCTATTTTTTGAGGCCAGATGGAGAGCAAATATCAGCCTTTAGCGCCAAATCCCAACATAAGTTGATCCATGCCAAGGGGAAAGGATGGAAAGTACATCGAGAATAACAAAGGTACCAGCCCAGTATCAGACAGAGAATACATTGCTTTCCTCAATCTATGGCTTGACCAATTTGTATTTGTGGAGCTTCTCTTGGACCGAACCAAGTTTATCAGGTATTGGCCAAAAAATTGGTAGAAGGTCGTTGGCTAGCGTTGGGCAAAATGTTCCTTGGGGTTGCATACCAGATGATGCACATCATGCGTAGTCGGCTTTTCACAGGAATGGGGTGAAGGCGATCCTCTTTGGTTTGTTCAGACCTGGCTTTATTGCCTTTTTAGCCAATCATTCAAGATTAATTCTTCTGAGATGACCCCTTTCCCCCTCGAAGAAACCCCAGAAGGCCAAGAGGCCGGGGTACAGAAATAGCCAATCTTTTGGGGAAAGATTTATTCTCTGTTCTGGTAATGAGGCAAAGATTACGTACCCCTATCAGCTCAAGATAATATTTAGCCTTTTTCCTCTAGCTTGACAATAAATAGCCGTCAGTGTATGCTAGGCAGCTTGGATTTGAGCAAGTGTCCCCAAGTTTTCAATTGTTCAATCGGCTTCAACCAAGGGAACATATCCGTAGAGCTTCTGGAACTAGCATTGCCCTACACTTAGCCGATGACCTTCAACTTTAGAACATGCCACATTTCTTTCTGCATACTCGGATGGCAGGAAATTTTTCCACCTGGTGGTCGGCTATCTCTGCAACCTTGTATTCTGCAGAAAGAACTACATCGGCAGTCATCACCAAATTCTTCCCAAATCTGCCTAACGAGCCAACAGTAATGACTAATTCTGCTAGCAATAGCTCGAGTTTCATCAGCGATGCTAATTCGTCAGGCTATACTAACACAATCCTTGTAGATATTACTGGCGAGGTATCGGCTAAAATAGGTTTTTTCTTCAAAATACCTTGAATACCCTTGAACTTTATCGATCGGTTATTCCTCTTATTTCACAGGCTAAGATAGCAGGAAAGAGACCCACGGGTGAGTCATGTGCTGGCCATCTTGCCAAAAAAACCCTGCCCTAATGTCAGAATGGCACTTACTGGCTATTCATCGAGCACTCTAGGAGCTCAATCTCACTCCTTGTCCGATTTAGAGAAGCAACAACCTAGTAAGTCTTAGGGCATCAGCCTTATGTCATATTTTTACTATTTCTATCAACTAACTCCTTTAACCGATTATTCAACAGAGAAGAAACGTGGCCAAGCCAATAAGAAGGTCATGGCTAGCAGGGGTCAGAAGCCCCAAGAGTAATCGGCCGAAAGCTCTCCTCATGCATCTGGCATAAATAAGGTAAATTAACTTATAAATTGATTTTCAAGTCCAAATTAACAGATCGACCAGCAAACTTTCAATATTCCTCATAGCCTTCTCTTTCTACACCAGCATCCGTAGTTGATACTCTAACCGATATTCCCACGGAACTAGATCTGCCACCTTCTCCATCACATCCGACGCCCCCAAGCCGAAATCTCTCAAAGCGCACTAACCATTGCTACTGTCCCTGCTAATGTTGCAGGGCCAAGCGTCAAGCCAATCGAGTCCGTAAGCAACATGCTAAGATTCGATTGATCCGATTTAGAAGATGAAGTAGATCTGAGTGCGGATAGCTTCCCAGAAGAAATCAAGAAAATCTTGGTCATCTCAAAGGATGCGTCGGCTCAAGTAACTTCGACCCCGGGTATGGCAGAGAAACTGAATAATTTCTTCAAACTGCTCTTCACCCCATCGGCCAATCTTCTCAAAAATACTCAACCTCTCAGGGACGCCATGGCGGCAGTGCAAGCCGATCTGCCAAAATAAGCAATGGTTGCATTGCTAGAGGTATGCCATCTTGACGAGAGGAAAGATACGATAGAAGCAGCCAAAACAAGAGTTGCTCATCGGGCATCACAACGCGAAAATCAAAGCTGCTCAACAAGCTGGTAGCTAAGACCAAGGCCCTCAAAGCCTGATATGACGAAGAATTACAATCTCTGAAGGCTACCAAGGAAATAATGCTCAAACTCGAGTCGACCAAAAAATCTTTGGAAGAACAACTGGCCAAAGTCAATGCTTCCTTGGCCAAGGTCCAAGAGAACCTAGCTTCCACATCATCGGCCTTAAAGAATTAGAAGGTTGAGCTGGGCATGGCAATAGCATCAATAAAAAAGTAATCGGCCAAAGTCATTCCCATCCCCGGCTCAAAAAAAGAAGATAAAAAAATTCTTAAGGACGTGGAACAGAACATCGCCAAGGCTGCTGCTGCACTATTGTCTCTTAGTGCCAAGCTCAACACTCTGGAATATGATTGGCTTTGATTTGTATGAACATCTGTAATGACTTGTGTTTCCAAACAATCTATGGATGCCTTGTAAGAATATTTATAATCGACTGTTTAACTGATTTTATGTTTTAATCTTATTTCTGCCAAGTGTGATGTTTGTAGTCAGCTATAGTTTACTTTTACTATTATAGTTCATAGCCAATTTAAACCGCAACGAGTTAATTTGGCTTTTTACAACCGATAGCTACTCTTAGTCGATTTAATAACCAATCCAAATACCTAGATGATATTTCTTCAAGTATTTGCCATTGATCGCTTTAGGAAACACCACTCCTTCCAGTGTTTCTAAAATATAAGAATTTTCATCTACAAGCCGATGAACATTGTATGGTCCTTCCCAAGTCAGAGACCATTTGCTAAATCAATTATCCCTAGAACCGATAGGCAAAATGATTTTCCAAACGAGATCGGCTTCAAAAAAATAACTTATGCATTACCTTTTTTAATATAAGCCTTTGCAACTCTTGCCTTATTCTTCCTAAGCCGATCCAACGTATGTAACGTAATTCCGCAAAGTCATCTAAGTTATCGGATATTAAAACTTTATAATCCTGAGCCGACAATCCATTTTGTCTAGCAACTCTTATTGAATCAATACTGATCTCTACAGACAATACAGTTTCCTGTCCATAAACCAACTGATAAGGCGATAGTTTTGTGGCACCATGGCAAGCAATCTGATATGCCCATAAAGATTCTGATAATGTCACATGCCAATTCCTTGATTTTTTCTCAATCTTTTTTTTATCAACTTGATCAACATTTTATTTGACGACTCGGCTTGACCATTATCTTGAGCATAGTAAGGTGATGAATTCAATAATTTTATACCTAAACTTCTAGCAAAACCTTCAAACACATCAGACATAAACAAGGTGCCTTAATCGGTCGTTAATAGTTTGAGGAATTCCAACTGATGAACGATATGTTCCACAGCAAATCCGATATCTTCTACACTTTTAACTTTCTTGAGGTATTGCTTTAACCAATTTAGAAAAATAATCTGTCACGGCCAAACTATACTTATGGCCCTTGCTTGATGCAGGAATTATTTATCCGATTACACATATTCCCCATCCTCTGAACGACGAAGGCTTGATAATTGGATGCAAAGCCCAAGCCAGAGCTAATTGTATATTGCCAAATTTTTTATAAGTCTGGCATCTCTGGTAATATTTGAAACAATCTTTCAACATTGTCGGCCAAAAATACCTAGTTTGCCTTAATAGCCATTTCATCTTATGAGCCGATTGATGAGTGCCACAAATGCCTTCATGCACTTCACCCATGGCCACCTTAGACTCTTTTGTTCCAAGGCACCTTAACAACAAACCTTCTAAAATCCGATAATATAGTGCATCATCGAACACCACATATTTCAAAGCTTGCCTTTTCATTTTTTGTTCTGTCGGCTTTGATGGGTTAGACAAATAATCAATTATCTTCATCCTCCAGTCACCGACGTTGGCACACATTATTTCAGCATTTAGCACTGCTTTATCTATCGGCTCATAATTTTCTAGTTGGCCAAACATCTTATAACTCGATGCCTGTTGGGCTAATTTGTTGGACTTACTGTTTTCCTCATGAGGTATGTGATGAATTGAAAAAGAGCTTAACGAGCCGATGATTTCCATGCATTTATTCAAATATTTAGCCAAAACTTCATTGTGGTAATTATATTCTCCTTTAATTTGTTGAACTACCAACAAAGAATCGCCATAAGCCTTAACAGAATAGACTCCAATGCTATCGAGTAACTGCAAACCCTTAAGTAACGCTTCATATTCGGCTTGATTATTAGAACACTTGCAATTTAGCTGAAATGCAAATTTAAAATTATACCCTTTTGATAAAATTAACAAGACTCCAATACCATCGCCTTCTCGGCATACTGATCCATCAAAAAAACAATTGCCAAGGGGCAACAAATACTAGATCGGCATTCATATCGGTGTCGTGTCCTGTTATAAAATCGACAATCACCTGACCCTTAACAGCTTTAGCCGATTCATATGTTAAGTCAAACTCGATGAGCGTGTATGCTCATTTACCAAGCTGACCTCGTAAAATAGGAGCTGAATAGAATCCAATGCTATCGAGTAACTGCAAACCCTTAAGTAACGCTTCATATTCGGCTTGATTATTAGAACACTTGCAATTTAGCCGAAATACAAATTCAAAATTATACCCTTTTGACAAAATTAACAAGACTCCAATACCATCGCCTTCTCGGCATACTGATCCATCAAAAAAACAATTGCCAAGGGGCAACAAATACTAGATCGGCATTCATATCGGTGTCGTGTCTTGTTATAAAATCGACAATCACCTGACCCTTAACAGCTTTAGCCGATTCATATGTTAAGTCAAACTCGATGAGCGTGTATGCTCATTTACCAAGCTGACCTCGTAAAATAGGAGTTGACAACATATATTTTAAAACATCGGTTTTACAAACAACCTTATAAGCCGATGCTAAAATATAATGCCTTAACTTGGTACAAGCAAAATATAATGATAAACAGAGCTTTTCTATAATAGGATACCTGATTTTTGCATCAATTAATTGTCGGATTAAGTAGAAAATAACTCACTCTTTACCATCAATCTCTTGCATCAAAACAGCTCCAATTGTTGTCTCCTCAGCCGATATGTATAATTCATTTTCTCTAATCTAAATGGCATATCTTTCCTGGGTGTGACCAAAACTGGAGGCCTGAACAAATACTCTTTAATGCTCTCAAAAGCTTTCTGTTGATCTGTTCCCCAAACAAATTCTTGATTCTCCTTTAACTTCAATAACGGGGTAATTGATCTAATTAGTCCAGATAAATTTGAAATAAAACAGCGTAAATAATTAATCTTGCCGATTAGCTTTTGTAAGTCCTTTTTGCAAGCTGGTGGCTTAGTTTTAGCTATAGCTTTGACCCTTTCTTGATTGACTTCAGTTCCTCTTTCATGGAGCATAAAGCCTAAAAATTGTCCAGTCGATACCCCAAAAGCATACTTGTATGGATTCGTCTTCAAACCATGTGCTCTTGTCTTTTTGAAAATTGTTTCCAAATTGATTAGATGCTGTAAATCTTCCTTGGATTTTACAACAACAACATCTATATAAATTTCCACAATATGGCCGATTAAATCGTGAAAGATTAAATTCATAGCACGTTGATATGTTGCACTAGCATTTTTCAAGATGAACATCATCACCACCCATTCAAGCAAACCTAGAGCACCAGGGCACCTAAAAGCCGTCTTAAGTATATCGGCTTCTGCCATGAATATTTGGTTGTATCCGACATTACCATCGAGAAACCTAATAATCTTATTTCCCGATGTAGCATCGATAAGCATATCGACTATTAGCATTGGGTGTTTATCTTTTAATGTGGCTTTATTTAAGTCCCTAAAATCAACACACACCTTGAGTTTGTCATTTTTCTTCATAACAGGGAAGATATTGAAAACCTACTCGACATATCGGCAAGGCCTGATAAACTTAGCCTCCAACAATCGCTCAATTTCTTCTTTTATAGTGGTATACAAGGCCAAATTAAATCATATAGGGGACTATTTAAATGGCTGATAACCTGGCTTTATAGGTAGCCGATGTTCAACAAGTTATCGGCTTAAACCAGACATCTCATAAAACTCCCAAGTAAAGTAATCTTTATAATTCTTTAACATCTTGACCAATTTCTCTTTATAATATGTGGCTAATTTTTAACTAATAAAAGTTGCTCTTTTTCTATCACCATCACCTATATCGACTTTGTCCAATAAATCAGTCGACGTGAAACCTTGGCCTAATTTCTCGATTTCTTGAAAATCTTCAATGGCCTCATAGCTATCCATTGTCTGCTGATAGCTTCGTATTTTATCTTGTAAAGCCTTTATTGCCTATTTGGACTCCACCAGCGCAAAATTTCGCCTGTTTGATCAAGCGTGCTTGGCCTTATGTTGATCGAAATAAATCCTATTTTATTAATGCAGATGAAATCACAATCATCTAGGGTTTTACCCGATATGCATTTGGCCTCATCATGTTGCCAATCTGCATCTGAACTGGCCAAGGCAATGTGAGCCGATGTGTCAACTTGAACCACTTCGACCTCGTCCCCATTCCATTGGACGAGCATCTGATGTATGGTTGACGGGACGTAGTAGTTGGCGTGAATCCAATCCTGCCATAATAGAACGCTGTAATTACCCTTGGCGTAAATCACGAAAAAAACGGTCGGCAATATTTTGCAGTCGACTGTTAGCTCTGTCACCATAACCCCTTTCACCTCAGTAGGATCGCCTGTGAAATTATTTAAAATTATGTTAGTTTTAATGAGATCTTCATCGTACTTACCCAACTTTTTGCATGTGGTGTAAGGCATCAGGTTGATTGTTGCTCCTACATCAACAAGCATCCTTGATATTGGCTTGCCATTAATATGACCTTTCAAATACAATAGCTTCAGATGCCGATGATTATCTTGGGGTTTTTCAAAAACTGCATCTTGAGCCCTTAAGCACAACTGAGCGAAAGTCTCTTTAGCCGATGCAGTACTTATTTTAAACTCAGTCGGTAGGGTGAACACCATGTTGACGTCCATCGAAGGTGGAGAATCATCCTGAATTACGGGTGAATCCTGATCATCAGCTGAATCAAACTTATCTTCAACCGGTTCTTTTCTCCTCCATTCCTTTTTAGTGATTTTAATCGGCCGGAGCTCATTAAAGGTTTCATCCCTTTGTTTTTCCTGCTCGGCTTCCCCCATTTCTTGGGTTCTTAGCCTCTGAAGTCGTATGCATTTCAATCTGCTAAGCCCTAAAGGACACCATCTAGGTTTTGGTTTGATCGGCTCACGTATTCTTCCTACCAGATCAACCTTAGCTGTAGAACATGAACCCTCTTTCAATCGCATTTGCGGTTGGATCGGACTGAAATCCTTTCATGGATCGATCCTCTGTGGATTTCATCACGACAGCCATGCATCGGATCAAATATTCTATCTTTAGCTAATCGTCACTGCCAGTCACCTTGGCGCGGATAATGCTCCATCGGATAAGTATATAGTGACGGCAGAGCTAACCCTTTCTCCCAACAGAACTGCCAAAAAGGGCATTGTTTGTGAGCCTTTTCCAGGTTGTCGGGCTAATACATATTATCTGGCCGTCATGCAGAATAACGTGGCCTGTTGTTTCTTCTTTCATACTTCTCTAATAGCTAGGAGAAAGTTGGCTTCGGCTTTTGAATCGGCTTTCGTGGTGACGATGCTCTCTCAGCCTTGTACCACTTGGTGATTTGCAAGTCTCCCTTTGGCTTGATGGTCTTTGAATTCCTTCCTTCGCGGTCAGTTTCTATTTACAGTGAACCGATCGTGATATTCAAGGTCTCCCTGCCGCTAGAGCTTGACTGAACGTCAACATGACATGCAACATTTGACCCTGTATCTTGTATTGGCTCTTTTCCTTTTTCAGAATATTGGATCATATTGATCGGAAAGGGATTAACATCCAACTGCATCGTCGGCTCTTCTGTGAACTTGAGTCGGCCATCTTCTATAGCCGATCTGCTATCGGAAAATATTACAATCATTAGTATTATGAGAAAAAGAATGATGCCATTTGCAATACCTTCGTTTTTTAATTTCGTCAGCCGACGACATGATGTGTCATTCATGCAACCATATTATTTTTTCTTGCAGTAATAAATAAAAGATATGATCACATTTAGATATATCAAAAGCATATTTTATTTTTGACTTATTTTTAGTCGGTTTAAGCCATGAACAAACTGGAGACTTTTAAGGCCTTTAACCCATTCAGCTATATTTACTTCAATCTCGTCGTCTTCAGATGAATCACTCGAGCCGTACTCGACAAGGTTGACCTTGACTTTATCTTTATCCTTGTTATTGTTATTATTTTTGAACTTATCCCTAAAACCTCTAGTATTGGTAAAATGGTTTTCTTGAGCCGATACCTTTTGTAACAAGTGACCTAACTCGGTAAATTCCTGCCCGCTGAAATTTTCCTTCAACTGGGAAATTAACCCTTGAAAGGCTAAATCGGCTAACTGATTATCAGGCAAAGTGACACTAAAACACAGATTTCTCACCTCCCTAAATCTCTTAATATAATCTGTAACTGATTCCCCAAACTTCTGGCGTACAGAACTCAAATTGAAAATCCTAAGCTCTAGGCTTCCCAAGAAAAAGTACTCATGGAACCAGCTTTCCAAATCGGTCCAGAAGTGGACCGAATTCAAGGGTAAGCTTGTGAACCATGTAAAAGTAGCCCCTAAGAAAGATAGCGGGAACAACCTAATTTTTAATCTATCGAACTGAGTAGCTTCACCACATTGTGCGACAAAACGTTCGACGTGCTCCAAAATGGTGATGGAGTCATCCCCTGTGAATTTTGCAAAATCAGGAAGTTTGAAGTTATTAGGATAAGGCATCCGATTAATATAATCATGGTACAACTTTCGGTGGCCTGTAACCTTCTCTTTAGGCTATATGTCAAATTGGTCATGCAATACGGCGGATATCTGATCAGCCCAATTTACTGTATTGGCTGATAAAATGTTAAAAGTTTGCCAATTAAGTTCGTAACTGGCATTCTGCCCCCCGGGCGTAAGCTCAGATTGATAGGTCACTTGAGCCGATAGGAGCTGATGAGGCTGCTCATAGCCTACGTTGATCTTTCTAGCAATCGGCTCTGGTACAGGAATGAAGGACTCTGAGTACGTTACAACCCTGTATGGAACCATATTCCTCTGTGGAATTGGCTCTGTGTACTGTAGGTGCCTAGGGGTTTTAACTAGTTGTGGAACCGATATGGGAAAGCATAAAATGGAGCCGATGGTGGTAAGTTGGCTGGTAGATCCAACTTAACGGCATCGGTATATGCTTGATAATGCACAACCCCACTTGCACGAGGATCTCGCAGCAATATTATGGTCAGTTGGGTTGGCATCATGGTAGGAGTTGTAGCCGATGGCTTAGGATCAGCAGTTAACACCGGGTTCTGCGTGTTTGGTGTTACCGAATAGATCAGGTAATTCGGTAGGGTCTGCATTGGATCGAGCAGGCTTCCAGCTGATGCCAACTCTTGAGCTATAGTCTTAACACTATTATCGATCATCGACTTTTAAAAAGTCGTTACCAATGCGGACGACTAATTGATCAAAGTATGGTGCACAAATTGATTAATCATTATAGATAATCTTGTGCAAGCATATATCAACTTATTGATGTATCGGTAGTCGCCGTGTCACCAAGGGGATTGACCGTTGGCAATGCGATCTTTTGGGTAACACCACGTTGAGTTTTTTGATAGCAACTCAACATCATCTACTTGAGCGTGGCCTTTCGATCCTCAATCTCTTTGCACTATTCTTGTGTCAAATCGTTCAACATTGGGATGATTATAGCTTCGGTGTTGAGATTGGACGACAAAATCGATTTTTCAAGGCGTGCCAGCCGATTTGATCCTGCAATCGGTAGGATAGATGGAAAATACACTCAAAAGCCGACCTAATGTGGTAATCAGCAATAATCTAAATAGCTATTCTGAATCGATTAAATTGCAAGTAACGATAAGTCTAAATAGTTTGTTAGAGCTGATTAGATGGTTGATAAAGGTAGATTTTTCCGAAAAAGTCAATGCGCAACAAGATCGTAGAAAATCAAACCTGGCGTAATCGGAGAAGATCAATAATCGGCGATGCGCAACGTTATTGATCAACCAACAAATTACAAAAGGTCTAAATTACAAGACTACTCCTAATTGACAGGAAAAATAGATAAAAAAAAGTAAATACGAGTTGTTTAATTGATTGTTGTATTCCTACTGCTTGCCCTTGATCCCCTTGTTATAATGCATAGGCCGATCGTATCTTTCTCCAACATGTTGCCAGCCGTGATCCGTATCGATCTTTGTACAGATAAAGTTTTATTTATAAGTTAATATCGGTTACAATTCTATCTTCAACTTGATCTTTTTCTTTTTTAACCGATATCGATCAGAAATATCTAATTTTATATTCAGTCTGACAAATTGGTTATACCTTACCAAATTCCGGTGTAAACACTGAAAAACGCCGTGATTTCGTTAGATGCAAGCACAAACAGCAGGCATTGCCCGACCAACAGCAGCACAGCACGACCATTCCGCCGCCGCCGCCGCCGCCGCCGCCACGGAGAAACCGCTTCCATCCTGCATACGGCAACGCGTGCTGTCGCCTCCGTCGGCACGCGGCATTTCCCAGCGTCGTCTACTCCAAACCCCGCAATTTCGCTAGCGAAGCAAACAGCAACGTTACACCGTCCGCACGGCACGTCCCGCCGAGACGCGAGAACCGCATGTAGAGGTGGCAATAGGGCGGCGGATGTGCGGCCGTGCGGTGTGCGTGCTCTGGGTCGTCGCGGCTTGCAGCCCATGCACGGCATGCGTGGCGCGCTGGTGCAGCTGGGTTTGGGCATGGCCAGCGTCTTGACTTTGGCAGCTGCGTGGCGCGAGGGTGGCTTGCAGAGAGAGGTGATAGCGCAGCCGCAGGTGCGCTTCGGCTATGGCGTAAGTGCAGGGCAGAGGCGGAGAGAGGCAAGGGCGTGGGCGAGCAAAGGTTGGCTTGGCCTGGCCCATTACTGAGCTGGAGGCGTGCGCGGGCTATGTTCTCGCTGGGCCAGAGGCGCGCAAATATGGGCTATGCATTGTAGGCGGGCCGAGGCTGGGCCGTCTGTGCTTGGCCAGTTAAGCAAACGGGAAAGATGGGCCGACAGGAGTTGGGCCTGGACGGTCCAAACAAGATTTGTTCTATTTCTTTTAGATTTTTGAGATATGCATTCCCAAAGAAAGAAATATTCCAATAAGCTCTAAAAAGTTTTGTAAAATCAGGAAGAATCAATGAATTGACCGAAAGGATTTGGAAATTCCAGGGAGTGGTTTTGAGAGTTTTTGGTTTTAAAAAATTGCAAATTTTATGCTGTTACAATGTGTATAATATCATTTTCTGTGTTTTGCGTTTAAATATTCTGATCAAAATTCGGAGTTTGCTAGTTATATAGTATACCTCACCAGATGAACTTTCGAAAACATTTTTAAAAGGCTAAAGAGATCCAATGAACACATTTTCGTATTTAACTCTACGTGGCAGACTAGCAGCATAGTTGTATTTGTTTTGGGTTAGGTAAGACCCAGACCTACAGTTTTAGCAATCTTAGTTTTTGCGTGAGATTGCTACTCATAAGTACGATATAAGCCTGGAGCTCCGTATGCTTTGAAATTTTCTTCATTGTTTGTCAATCTGTCGAATTCGATGTGGGCATTACGGTGTGTTTTATTCAAAAATTTCTGAGGCTTGATTAGGATTAATTAGGAGTGTGACATACTTGTTGGAAAATTCTTATTGTGGATGTGTTATCACCATCACGGCCATCATATGACAGAACTGTCCTGTATACTTAAGGCCAACTGTAATCAACTATATTGCCATTTAGCCATAATATAGGTGCATCAGCTGCTGATTTGACCCCTTTCTTGCAGCAAAAATAGAAAACTGCAATTTAATTCGATGGGTCCCTTACGTAACTCCATCATAAGATTCGTAACATCCATGCTGCTGTTATTTCAGCTCAGATCAGTTGTTGATTTCACTATATTAGGTAGCTGCTCCAAAAGAAATGGTGTTAACAAGCGCTTACATTTACTCATTTAGGATAGGAATGGAAAATGAGTACTTTATAGTTATACAATCCTTACATATGGCAAGGCCACAAATGATAATGCTATTAGGGCATGTCCTGTAAAATGAATTTTTTAGATATACTTGTTTTGGAAGATTTGGCCAAAGAAAATTCGTGTTCAAGGGGAAATAGTTGTTCTGGTAGTTAGCAGGACTTGTATGCATTTTCATTCGAAAGGGAGATAAATAAGGTCGTAATATGGAGATAAAATCAACCAAAGCAATACTAATGAGTTTTACTTGAACTTTACCTGGTTATCTTTTTTCTGTTGTTGTGTCTTGGCATTTGTATATTTCACTTATATTCCAGACTGTTTTAAACATTTCTTTGCCATTGTGAGTTCTTATCGACCTAATTTTTTCTAGGTTACAAGCCAAAACCCAGAGCTAAGAAGGAACGGACAGGGGAGGAAAAGACATTTAGGCGAAGAGCAAAGTATTTCCTTGCGACACAGCTTGTTGTGGTTCATGTCTTCCTATCACTAATGGGCGGAGTTGATGGTTCCGACTTCCGAGCTAGACGATGAAGACGCTGTAGATTATGAGGATTAAATCCTTCCTTTGTTGTACCGGAAGATTCTTTCAAGGATGTAAATGGCGATCAAAGCGGGGTGAATAATCAACAATAAATTTTTTCCTCTAAAAAACCAACCAAAACTTCACGAGAGGTGCTTCTATGCTTCTCTTTTTTATAGTTGTACAAATATTAAAGTATGAATAAAGAGTAGATGGTGATTACTTACCCCTTCGTTTGCTTCAAGATTTGTGCAACTTGTATTAGGAGGGAAAGCATTGAAGCACTGCTCAAACTTCACTCGATCAAATATGAGCGGAAATGGAAATTTTTGGAGAAATTCCGTCTTGTGCGGTACTATCGTGCTACAGTAGCAGTAGTACTAGATGAACAATAAAAACAAGGTCACCATAAAATCATCACAAGTTCAAACACAAGAACTGATGTAACTTTTCATTTGATGATCCAAAACTCGTGAAACTTTGCATACACCTTCCTACAGATGCCAAGAACATATTTTAACCATCAATTGCAAAGATATCAATCAAAGTACCGACATTTTTCAAATTTAGCCAAAGTTTCCCAAAAACCGTGTCAAATACCAAAACTTCACCCTGAGCTTGCTCATGAGGATTTAATGATTAAGATGATCTCCCACATGTCATAGCAAGTAAGAACACCAAAGAAATAGCCCTCAAATATGTAAGAACCCGATCTACCAAAAATCCTTCCTTTCTAAGCCAAAATCCGGTTCTTGAGAGAAACTTTGGAGATCTTGTTGTAGCTTGCCAAGATGATTGGGATATGATTTACAGAGGATTCATCCATCAATCATTCATCCTTGGCAATACAAGATTAAGAGAGAACGAAACCAAAACGAGATCAAAAACTCAAGAGAAGAGAAGACCAAAACTTGAGCATGAATTTTGGTTTCTATTTCAAGTCGAGAGGGATGATTACAAAGCCTCTCCAAAGAGGGCAGAACTCCTAAGAAGCACTCACACACAAGAAAACGAAAAAATCTCGTGCAAACCCTAATCTCTTCTATTTAGAGTTACCTCCCTCTACCTCTCAAGCCCTTATATGGAGGAGCCAACCTAACCTGGTTACACAAGTGGATACCATCCACATTCACATGAGTTAACCCGCTAACCAACACATAATGGGTTTTACACACTCACACGCACGTTTTCAAAGCGGCCTTCACATGATGCTTCAATTCGCTCCACGAGCCCGAATCGTGTCCATCACCACTTTGGTTTGACATAAACCGTCTCGATCTCTGGTGATGTTCAAATTACCAATTTGCCCCACTACCGATCTTTTCCTTCTTTTCGAAACATCGCCTATGCTTTGTCACCTTCTATGTGGTCCCAATGACTTGTCGTCAAGCCTCTCATGCGTCCAAATCCCCTCAAACCGTCCTCACTTGCAAACGGAACCAAGTCACTTGGAACGCCACATGTTCTTTTCTGCTTGACCATGACACTTCCGGCTTCCTTGACCGTTCTGAACCTCAAGTCCACCCTGAGATAAGTCCCGATCCATCTTGCCGTTGTACGCTATGTCCATCACCAATAGCTCACGCTTCGGCTCATTATCTTCCTGGCTTGCAACAACTCCCTGGCCTCAGTCATCTTCAGCATCACCCTGACCATCCACATCTCAGCTCTCCAAGCCTAATCCCGATCTCCTTCGCCCCATCATGACCTAGCTCCGAAAACCTGCAACCAACACATACAAGAAAAAATATTACATAGCATTGCTCAACAAATATATACAATGAAAACCACTTAAACACAGTTGACAGTGCACATAAATTTGCTCTAGAAAATATCTACCGCCAATTAGAGGCCAGTAGTACCGCCTGGCCGGTACTACCGCCATTCATCGGCCGGTACCGCCTCCAGAAATCCCAGAAAACGACCCTTCCTGGACCCCGGTACTACCGCCTCCCATGGGCCGGTAGTACCGCCCTCAACTGACAGCAGCTAAAATTTCTTCAAATCCAAAATGAACTTAAACCTGAGCACTACAGGCTCAAACACAGCCATTACTCATCACAAACATGAGTAGATCAACACATGGTCTCACTTTCTGATGGGCTAATTTGCCAAAGCACTGGTTGTGGTGCTTTGAAATTTGTTTCCTTGGCTAGTCAGAGATATCGCATACATCTTGTAGCTAGGAATACACTGAGTTGGTTGGCAATCGGCAGCTTCATAATTTCAGGTACATAAGATGTGAAACATACTTGTGTCGAATTTTGTATGGCTTCATGGAAAGCTACTATAAGCATATTCAATAGTACTTGTGTCGATTGCCCCCTTTTGTAGTTAAAATATTTGGTATAACAATTTTGAATATTTAGATATTTGCCAAATAAAGAGTACTAGTTTTTTCGTCATGCTGCTTTATTGAATCATTCGCTGGCTCCCAAGCACTAAAATAATTCTCATGAAGGTATTTAAAAAAAATAATTTTATGTATAGGACATTCGGAGTACAAAAGTAAATCATTTAGCTCAAAAAAAAAGATGACAAAAAGTTTCTAACACACGCATCTTGGCCTCGAAAATTTCTATTAAACTTAGCATGAGATTTCCATCACAAGTTTCTGGTACAAATCTCCAAAAGTGGCTTTCTCCCAAAATAAAACCCAAGAGAAGATTTAAGAGAGAAGCTTGAAACCTGGAATCATCATTATTAAGAAATAACCACCAATTGCATTAGGTGGACACAATCTGTATTCAAAACCAGGATAGGAATAATCACAAAAAATGAAGATTGGCTACGAACCGAAGAATAGGAACTTCCTGAAATCCTTCCCTTCCATAGATGTATCTTAGACAAGTTTACATCGTCACTGTCAGAGCTAGCAACACAATTCATCAAGCGCATGACAAGTGGGATACCCAGCAAGCAGGTATGCAGTTCATAGGTAGCAAGTGGTATTGACTGTAACTGTATCTACACATGAGGATGAATGAATGTTCGTGGTTGCCTGTATCTAACCTTAAACATGAAAGCATGTAGTTGCCATTCACATTGTCTACCACTGTTTCTGACTTTCTACTGAGTTGCCAGTGATTCATAATCGAAAACAGAAAAATACTGCTACTCTTGACAAGCGGTTAATTAAGGACAAGCCAATCCGGAATTTTGAAGAATACGCCAGGAACCCCCAATCTGCAGAGCACGCATGGCCAATTGACAGGCATCACCCTTGGATTCTTCAGAAATCTCAACCATGACCATGAGATGCAGATCTTGTCTGGCCGTTGAAGTCCTACACATAATATTGAAGTCGCAGCGCTTCTTCTTCTGGCCGTTGAAGCACGTTGCTGGGCAGGAATTTTTTTTAAAAATAATACATTTTTTTAATAATGCTACAAAAACAACACACCAGAAAAAAAAATTAGAAAAATATACCTCTATCGCCATTTGAATGGCGATAGAAGTCTCTGTCTTATCGACTAAATGAATGAATGATAAAATAATCTATCGATCAATTCAATCTGTAACAAAAAAAAAAAGACCTCTGTCGCCAGTTCACGCGACATAAGCTTTATCGCGGCAAAGATATATTTTTATAATTTTTTCAACGTATTATTTTTAAAATGTATTATTTTTTAAAAAAATCTGCTAGGCAGATTTAATAAATGGGACTCTAGAACAAGAGCAGTTGGTTGATAGCAAGGATACAAATTTCGGCAAATTTTCGCTGAAATTTCGGATTTCGGGCTACCACAAAATCTAAACTACCGGTCGAATAAAAAAAATTAAGAAATTTAAATTGCTACAGTATTTTGCCTTTTTTTCCCCCTACGAAGTTACATGATTTTTGCCCATTTTTTGAACTTTTAGGGCCGGATTTGGTCCAATAACCCTTAAGAAAGTCATCTTCTATGAAAATTTGTCGAAAAACCGATTTTTTTGAGATATTTTAAAATTTTAACAGAAATACTGTCAGATTTTTATAAAATTGTACAAGCTTGATAATGATCTGAAAATTTTATTGTACTATCTCTAGTAGTGTAGGATCATACGAAATGTTTTTCAAAATAATGGAACTTCATTTGTCATCTTTAAAAAATCAAAAACAGAATGAACATAATTGGGACAATAACCTCGTCAGAATTTTATAAACTTTTTCGTGTCTGATCATGATCTAAAAATTTTATGAGAGATTAATAATTGCCTCAGTACTATTCTATAAAATTTAAAAAAAATTGAACTTTTTTTGTTTGATCAATCAAATCTATGTAATCATTGAACTTCATTTGTTATATTATATTTCAAAAATTAAAAAGAGAAAGAACATAAATGGTATTGTGCCTTGTAAGTATTTTATAAATTCACTGGAGTGTGAACATAATTCAAAATTTTTATGAGATCTTAAGCATGTCCTTATCACCCGTCTGTAAAATTCTCAAAAAAATTAAACATTTTTTTATTGTTAAAGCAAATTTTCGTATTGATCATCAGGCTTTTATCAGGATGTAGCACTGTCAGAATTTTCTTTAAGCATGATCATCATCTAAAAATTTTATAAAAACATTAATATTACATCAAAAATATTAAAAAAAATTTAAAATTTTCTAACGTGGTTTAGACCATTTTCATTTTGTTCAAGTTTGCTGATAAGCCTTTTAACAGGGTAGTAGTACTGTTCAAATTTTTAAAAATTCATGAAGCTTGATCATTATCTGAAAATTTTATGAGAATATTAGTGATGTATCATAACCATGCACAAAAAATTTCAAAATTTTCTAACATGGTTTGTCTCATTTTTCATTCGGTTCAAAATTATCGGTCAGCGTTTTATCACGACAGTAGTAATGTTTAAATTTTAAAAAAGTCCACATATCCTCAGAATTATCTGAAAGTTTTATGGCAATATCACCAATGTGTCAGGACTCTCCAAAAAAAATTCAAAAATTTTCGTCGTCGTTTGACCCACTTTTCTGCCGGTGCAAAAACGCCAAAATTTCGGGTTATCCGGCCGAATTTCGGGATTTCTTGATTGCAAATGGACCGGATTTAAATTTTGGTTTTCCAATTTCGTTCGAGATTTGTCCGAAATATCGAGATTTCGGCGAAATGTCGGATTTTGGTGCTAAGCGACGAAAACAAATTTGAATCCTTGGTTGATAGAACTGAGGAGGAGGAACTCTAGTCCGCCGAGGGCTCGTCCCTGCACCGGCGGCCCCGCTCCACTAGCGCCTCCACAGAGTAACAGCGGCCGCGCGCCGAAACCTCGGGCTCCGTTTCTTCAAACTCTCTCCGTCGAGACGCCGGCCGGCCGCCCGGAACATCTACGGCGTGATGGCATGGGGCATGGAGGTCAGCGCCCCGGCACCGTCTGGCTGGCGCCGCAGATCGACGTGGCGCCACCACCTTGCAGCCCAACAAATCCGCCACCTTCTCCATGCTAACCCTGCGCCTCCAATGGCCAACGCTACCGACTACTGTAGTCAGTGGCAGAGTCCGGGCTAAGCTTCAAGCTGAAAACTAAGCAACTATACTAACATCAAATATATAATTAAATAGCTAAGATTTTCTGTTCTATAATATAGAGAATATTCTTTACTAGTAGGAGCTGCCCTGGGAGCAAGCCCGCCCCTGTTGCGGGTACTTCGACGACTCACCATGTGCAGGAGGAGACGTCAGAGCCACCATGCGCATTCTTGAATCGCATGCAAGCGTCCCGGTATGACTCACTCAAATTCTTTTACAGAAAATCAATACTATGTGTAGGACATTCCAAGTACAAAAAGTAGCCTTGAAATTACTGCAACACGAAATTTTCTCTTCAAGTTTCTGGTACAAACTTCTGTTGTTACAAAATGACCAAAAGATGCCTTCCCCCAAAATAAGATCCAAGAGCAGATAAAATGTAGCATCACACACAGCTAAGTTGGACACGACCAATTGCATTAGGTGAAGACAGTATGTAGCCAAAAGCAGGATAAGCAATAACCACCAAAAATGAACATTACCTATGAACTTAAAATCCTTTCTTCCATAGAATGCTGTATCTGGTCTTAGAAAGGTTTACACCATAACTGTCAAAACCAGGTACACAATTCGTTAAGATACCCAGGTATGCTTCATAACAAAAGTAGCAAGTGGTATACTGGAAGGATGTTATTTGACAGGATCTACATTTAAGGATGAATGAGAGCTCCTAGTCGACTGTAACTACACTCAAAGATGAAAACTCATAGTTCCCATTCACACCATGTCCATGTACCGTTGTTTCTAACTTTCTACTGAGTAGTCTGTGATTCATATTCAAAACCAAAACAACACTACTGGTCTTGACAAGCAGCTAATCAAGGACAAGCCAATCCGGAATTTCCAAGAATAATTCGGGCACCGCCATCTGCAGCGCACGTATGGCCAATTGACGAGCAGCACCATTGGATTCTTCTGAAATCTCAGATAGGCGATGTGGAACTTGTCTCAGTATTGACTTCAGCGCTTTTACTTCTGGCCGTTGAAGTACATTTCTGAGCAGCTGGAATAAATGGGACTCCAGAACAACAGCAGTTGGTTGATAGAGCTGAGCAATTTTGATCGCTTCACAACAAGCAGCTGCAAAAACAAAAGCTGGCACCATGCTCAGAACCGGAAAACATGATGCACTGACGAATTGCCCCTCGGCGCCCCTAATCAACACCCCTGCGAAGCCTTTAGTGCCATTGGATGCAATCAAAGAAGCAACGCTCAACCTCAGGATCCTCTCCTCTTGTTGGATTATTTCTGAAGCAGGT
The DNA here is from genome assembly GCA_036346275.1 of Otatea glauca. NCBI lineage: Eukaryota > Viridiplantae > Streptophyta > Magnoliopsida > Poales > Poaceae > Otatea > Otatea glauca. The sequence continues at coordinate 43,187,145 of CM070716.1, read as the reverse complement.
CTCTTTCTTTTGCCAACTGCTGTGGGCATCACTGCAAAATGACAAACTTTTATGCATATCTAGCTTCCACCTCGAAATGAGAAACAACAAAAACATACTAACCTTCTCCGTTCTGCATCAACTCCCGTCGAGCGAATTGCTCTGATCCAGGTTGGCGCAGAGATAGCACTCCAACTGCCGGTGTACTACGATTGTTCTGTTCCAGCTCCTGTGGAGAAACAGTGTTCTGAACCACCTCCTGTGGAGCGAATTGCTCAGGTCCAGGTTGGTGCAGAGATAGTTCTCCAACTGCCGGTGTACTACGGTTGTTCTGATCCAGCTCCTGTGGAGAAACAGTATAGTGCACCATCTCCTGTGGAGCGACTTGCTCTGATCCAGGTTGGCACAGAGATAGTACAACTTCCGGTGCTGGAGCTACATCGGAGAAAGATATGTCAAGAAAACCATTAGATAAATCACACCTGTCAATGGAAATATCGCTGCGATATAACCGATTTCATCTCCTAATTGAAATATCCTTGCACCAGTGAGAACATCGCAAGGGAAAACTAAAGAATAATGCAGTCTGTTGCACAGTTTTTACTTGAAGTAAAGAGTCGCTATTGAGCTCTGCTCTGATATACAAAAAAGAGAGACACTCTCGCTCAAGTGGAAGAGAAGGTAGACATGATGTCATATTTGAATGCTGCTCATTGGATAATGTGTAGTAGAGTAACTGTGCTTTTGTTTGTCCATAACTGGACTAGAAATAATTTCCCAAGGTTCCTTTGTATGGGAGAACATGAGTGGGATTCCTTCTTTGTTATAGCACCTTTTATGTTATCCTAAGTGAATATATTACAGAGAAAGGGGTTTGCCACAAAATATCAAGGAGGAGCAACATCACACAAATGAAAACTAGGCGACAAATATGTAGGGAAAAAAGGCAAGTGCTACTACCATCATTAGAATTTGCCTGCAAGAACATTGGAGCAGGAGACCCTGTATTAGAAGCAGATGTTTGATTAAGCATTGCAGCATATCTGGGATGATAATTGCTCACTGCACACATGTAGCATGATAATTAGTAAAGAAGCGCAGTTAACTGGGTAAACAAACATTAATCATTACTAACCATCAGTCGAATTTGCTCGAAATTGAAAAAACGCTGCAGCAGGGATCTCTGAGTTAGGCGCAGATGGTTGATTAAGCATTGCAGCATGTGCAAGAGGATCATTGACCACTGCACACATGTGACATGATGATTAGTGGAAAAACACAGTTCAGATGGAAGCAAAATACAGAATTTAACTGCTCACCATTACTACCAGTGCCAGATATGTGGCTTGTCAACATTCTTCCAGAATATGAACTCGAATCGAATGGAGTCATATATGAACCTGACATTCTTCCAGGATATAAACTTGAATCCAATGGATTCATATATGAACTTGGCATTCTTCCAGCGTATGAACTTGAATCTAATGGATTCATACAATGACCTGCAGAAAAATGACAGAGATCACCTACCACAGTTATACAGGTATTGGACCCTGGAATGTTGTTCAGAAATGTCATAGAGCATGAATATAGAAGTGTGTCTTAGATATGTTGTTCGTGAGACATGATTCACAAAACAATATATTTCAATCAGATCAGTGTGACACTTCATATTCTGTATTTGCATCTCTTTTTGATGAAGTACAAACGTAAATGGTAGATACATGATGAAGAGTGGTATACAAAACCCTGGCAACAAATATATCTACCATAAGTATATGTTGACTGCAGAATACATTGTGAACTAAGGAAACTATCTTAACTTTAGTATCTATTAGCAAATGTTTGTCCTATTTTAGGAAACAAAATTGAAGTACTTCACACGAGTTAAAGAAATAACGACTAACCTGAAAGATTTTGTAGCCAAAATCTATATGCGTCACTAAGGCATTTTTAATATCGGATAAATAGGGGTTGTAGATAACATTTATCAAATACATACATTCACAACATGTATAATCTAGTGGGTTGAAGGTAATCTTGAGACAAATATGTAGGGTAAGAAAACAGGAAGCATTTACAAACCATCATTAGAATCTGCCTGCAACGGAGTAGAAGTTGCAGCAGGAATCCTTAAGCTAGAAGCAGATCCTTGATTAAGCATCGCAGAATGCCCGAGCACTGCACACATGTGACTTGATGATTAGCAGAAAGACTGTACGTATCAGGCGTTTTTAATCTGAGATAAATGAGGGTTGAAGACAAAATTGATCAGACAGAATTATGCATTGGCAACATGTACAATCTAGCGAGTTGAAGGATATTTTGAGAAAAATGGCAATAAGCAAAGGCCAAAAAGTGCATCCATGAGTCATAGTAGAACAAATCAGCAGGTAAACGAACGTTCAAGAAAGTGCTCAACAACATTAACACAGGATCTGTGAGAGAGAGAGAGAGAGAGAGAGAGAGAGAGAGAGAGAGAGAGAGGGAGAGGGAGAGGGAGAGGGAGAGGGAGAGATAGGATCTTTTGAGGTCTAAACCTGGATTTGAAGTAATATTGGTCAGATTACCAACCACCTGAGGCACAGCAAGGCTGAAAATAAGCAAAAGTGCAAACATATTAGATAATTCGTATGCAAAGCAAGGTGCACAAAATAGCATATTCAGCTAGTTGAAATGGCATGCCTAACTAACTTTTAAGAAGCAAATATGCAAACTACCTTTTATAAAATAGAAGGCGGTGAATGTATAGGGGATAGCCGTCTTCCCCTCCTGCTTCCTACAGATTTTATATTATTAGGTTGTAACTAGTGTTTAGATTTCTACCAAATGGAACTATGAAAACAATTATTTATCTAGTCTTTTAGATTTCTACCATATGGAACAATAGAAACGACTAATTATCTAGCCTTTGCCTAACGCAATGATACTAAACAGAAAGGCAGACACACCATGGATATTAAGTTTAGCATAATTTATAATTCCTTCAAGCAAATGTTAACAATTGATCCTGCGTATAAGCTGATTTATAAAAACAAAGCTCCTCTAGAGTGCAAAATCTAGAGAAGTCCAATACCAGCCAAGGGTTTCAAATGCCGTTGCCAAAAAAATTCCAGATCCAACCAGGATGCCGGTTATCCATTGGTTTTAGCAAAATTTTGTTACTTTTCCTGTTTTCTTTCTGTTTCCTCAAGTTTCTACATTTTTAAGTCCTCTCTACTATCCATATCCTTTCAAAATATAACCCATTGCCCTAATTCTGGCCATAGTGATAGTGCCATACCACACACGGTCGGTTACCGCTGGTAAGTGGGACATTGGTTGTGCACAGAACTTCCTTAATTTTTGTTGGCTCTCAGGAATCAGCTAGCCAGGTGCTTATTTTTTAAAAGAAGGAACTAATCACGTGCCTGTTCGTTGCCACATTGAAAACTAAGCTTAGGATTAGACCTTCCTGACCAAGATTTAGCCTGCCCTAGGAATGAAAACCAGATCCCGGTACTTCAGTTTTCAGCCTTAACCATAATTTCCGCCAGCTTAAGGAACTTGCATGGAAAGAATTAGATAAAAGATATTGTCGGAGAACTAGAAACTAAACCAAATCTTTCAGGCCAAGAATAGCATTAGACAGAAATTAACAGAATCATTCGTTCCAGTAGTAACAATTCTTCTTCGCAGCATACTAAACCAAATCTTTCACTCTAACAGCAAAAAATCTGCACAAGAGACTAAAGCAAATCAACCAAGTGCCTGAGCACGTAATAACTCATTCCAATAGCAACAATTCTGTGCACCATACTAAACGGAATCGTTCATTCCACCGGCAAGAAATCTGCACATGACATGAGACCAGAAGGAATTAACCAAATGTTTGAGCACGTTAAATCGTAGAACCAAAAATTTAAAGATGTGTAAGACCACCTCATAGCATACAAACATCAAACAGATTGCGGGCTGCACGGCAAGAATGCGACATGAACAAGAACATGATGAGTCTCTAAGAGGAAATTTCAAGTAAGAACCTGCAATCTTGCGCCAGCTCCCGCGCATAATCCGCCCACACCTGATGCAGGTACGGTCCCATGTGCTCGTCGCCTCGTGCCCTGGAGGAAGCGAAAGAAGCGTCGCAAGAATCAGAGCAAGAATGGGATCAATTAACTAAGCGAGTTGACGGTGCCAAGAAACGCACGTTATGACATACGGCAGGAAAGACTTGACCAACTGCTTGATCATGTTGCAGCGCTTGTCACCGGCTGCACCGGGGAAGGAGTTGACGTAATTCACGAGGTCCTCCGATCTGCGTTTGATGTAGAGCTCGTAGACGAGGTCCGGATCGATATATCGGGCGCCGTCACCGGAGCTGGAGCCGGAGGAGGCCATCTGCAATCGCGAGGCGAGTAGGTACTAAGGGAAGGGAGGAGCGGTAATGGGGGGCGGCTGAAAAGAGGAAGGTGCGGGCGAACGCTCACGTCGATGGCGGTGGTCGACGGCGTGAGGAGAGGAGGAGGAGGAGGAGGAGGAGGTGGTGGCGGTGGTGGGTGGGCGAGCAAGCCAAGGAGGAGGCGCGCGCCGCTGCCGCCTCTTGGCTTCTTGCCCCTTCCTTGTAGGAAACAGAAAGAGCGAGCGGCCGTGTACACGAGCGAAATGGATTTATGGAGCGGAGGTGTCGTGCCGTCTGCCGTGGGGGTGGTGATGTGGAGCTTGCCTGGTGCGAATTTTTATTTTAAATAATATATTTTTTATTCAAATTACAAAAATATACATTCATCTCAAAAAATTACAAAAATATACTTTTATCGTCCGTATATGAGGCGATCTCCCCATATACGGGCGATCGGTGCCGCTCTGAACGCGCGATATTTCCTCTGTCTACGGTCAGTTTCTAAAGGAAATTATAACTTTTTCATATGATGTCGGATAGAGATGAACTTTATATGAAAATTGTAGCTCTCGACGGTATCTACAACTTTTGTATACAAACTTTTTCAATTTGAATCTATTTAGATGGTCAAAATGGGATAGAATGTTCAGATCTAAAAACAGACCTGTTTTTAGATCTGAAACTTCTATCCTATTTTTGGCTATCTAAATGGATTCAAATGAAAAAAAAAATTGTATACAAAAGTTGTAGATCCCGTCGAGAGCTACAATTTTCATATAAAATTCATCTCCATCCGACATCATATTAAAGTTATGATTTTCTTTAAGAACTGACCGCAGACAGAGAAAATATCGCGCGTTGAAAGCCACACCGATCGCCCGTGTATGGGGCGATCGCCCCATATACGAGCGATCGCCCTATGTACGGGCGACAAAAGTATATTTTTGTAATTTTTTGAAATCGACGTATATTTTTGCAATTTGAATAAAAAAATGTATTATTTAAAATAAAAATTCGCCTGGTGCGGGCGAATGGAGCAGCACAATGGGCCAGCTGCGTGGGCTGACGACGAGGCTCACGAGAAACGCGGCCTATTTGGGTCATGTGTTGAGTTAGTTTGGAATAGTTTTGATTACGTAGATTTTGAATTTTTTGAGAGTAGATGAGTGATAGTTTTTTATTCTCTAAGAATTTAGGGTATGTTCATTTTTGTTTGAAGTCTCTAAAAGTTGATTCTGGATTATAGTTGTAGAGAAGTTAATTCTCTAAAAATTGGAATCCAAAAGCACATATGAAGTGGATTGTAGAATCTAGTGTATATGGATGGACTGGATTGTGAGAATCGATTTCTAGAATCGGGCTGTTTGTTTTTAATTCTGCTTTTAAGAGCCAGAATCCAGAATCAAAAGAAAAAACAAACATGCTCTTAGATTCTGAATTCTTTAAAAAGCTTCTTGAGAAGTTTCTCCTACAATCAGAAGCATATTTGTACATAAAATCAGATGTTACTACACACTCGATTCTTAAAGAATCTAGAATCTATGCAATGAGAAGCTGTCCTAAACTGCACCCAGTCATCCTAGCCGACTGCCTCACCGTGGCCGAAAACTGGCCGAGGCCGCCCCACCGTTGTTGAACTGAAGCCGCTTCTCATGGTCGTCAAATGCAGTATTGGCCGGAAAAAAAGGGCTCCACTGCAGCCGCATATCTCTAGTCTTATATAGCAGCAGCCAGCAGCTACTTCCCGTCTGACGTATGCCCCTTGTAAGTATGGACAGTATGGTTGCTTGATGCGTCTCTTTTACAGCCGACCTGGTTGAGCCGCTGCGCGTGGTGGAGCGTGCTCCGCCGTGGCGCGGCGGGTCCGGGAGGCGAGGAGATCCATCGTGTGACTGGCTCACGCCGGCTATGGCCTCGACCGCGTCGGCGAGACGGCGGCTGAGGCGTTGGCTGTTCGGCTGCAGCGCATCCGCATCGATATAAGCCAATGAAGATGTTACTAAATATAGCAGGATCATGCCCAGAAGCAATGCAACGTAGCAACTCATGTACTCTTCTTACCCATCCATGATGAACCATCGTCTAGTCTATTAGCTTGATTTTCTTCTCACTGTTATTAATCTCTTATTTTCTTCCAGAGTTTAGAGTTTGTTTGATAAAAAATAGTTATGTAGATTGTAACATCTCTTGCTAATTTTTAACAAGTTGACCGTTGAAAATGATGCACGTAGCCATAGATGCGTTATTTTCTGTGTACACCTGATGATAAAACAAGAGCAAATACAAAATCAGAGGCTATTGCATAAGCAATTAATGGTGATGGCACATATCAATAACATTAACGGTAGTACATATATACATGTGCAGTAGCCCAAGTATTTGGATGGTACAATACAAGCCAAAGGTGAAATTCAGTGATGAAGGCATGCCCAGTATAGAAATGTCAACTCAACATATAACATCAAGCACTCCCTTTCAGTTATTGAACTCCAATGATAAGACGGTTGTATAATGTTGCTGTCTTGGTTAAAAATAGATTAAGTGTGACGTTGGACGCATCTAGCTTCCGCATGCCAAGCACTCTTCCCGGTTGTTCAAGGAACAAACGACTTGCGCCATTTTAGCTTCGACATCCTCTTTCACTGTAGGCTTGGTGTTACTATCCTGCACATGAAGTGTGTTTTTCATGGTGAGTTGTGTTGAGCAGCTGACTGGGAAAAAGTGTAGAATAAATATGGAATCAAGGGCCAGAACACGTACTCCATTCTCCTTCAGAAGGGTAGTATCCACTGTAAACTTGATTGCGTCAGCAGCCGCTCGTGTTCTTAGATAATACATCCCAGTTTTCAGGCCCTGACAACAACCAATATTAGAGCACACGTTTACTTGTCACTTAGAGACTAGTTTGAGGAAGAAGCACTGCAACGACGATGTTTCCTCAACAGTACCACGATTAAAGACTGAATATGAACTGCTTAATGTTCAAGAAAAATGCTTCAAAATAGCTCAAGGCTAATTACCATGGACCAAGCATGGAAATGCAGCGAAGTTAGCTTCCCAAAGTTTGGTTGTTCCATGTGGACATTAAGACTCTGGCTCTGATCAATATAGCATCCACGATCAACAGCCATGTCTACTAGAGTTTTCTGCTTGATCTCCCAAACCGTTCTGACGCAATAATTGAGTAGAAATTTTTAGATACATCAACAGTATCTGCATCCAGTAGAGTATAATAGTAGGAGGATGTACTACATACTTGTAAATTGCTTTAAGATCATCTGGGATTTCTGTCATCTTTTGCACAGAACCATCTTCATAAATTATCTTGTTTTTCAGAGTGGGAGTCCAAATACCCATTTCAGTCAAATCATGGAGAAGATGCTTGTTAACCACAACAAACTCCCCACTGGAAGAAATATTAAACTAATCAATCATATGCAACATTAATTCAGAGCGTGAGCACTATGAGTGTAGTTACAAACCTTAGAACCCGCCGACTGTATATGTTAGATGTGTAGGGTTCGAAGCACTCATTGTTGCCAAGAATCTGACTAGTGGAAGCAGTAGGCATTGGAGCAACAAGGAGAGAGTTTCTCAATCCAACTTTAGAAATACTCTCCCTTAGAGCTGGCCAGTTCCATCTGTTAGATGGCACCACGTTCCACATGTCAGGTTGGAGAATGCCCTACAAATTTAGTCAGTATGGTCAATGAATAGAAATTTGAGAAGAAAATTAAACAGAAAACTACACCAAGAAATAAATTATCAAACATTAGATAGTATCAGCAATAAAAAAAGGTAACATTTGTAGATAAAAACCTTGCTGACAGGGCATCCTTCATATGTTTCATAAGGACCTTCTTTAGAAGCAAGTTCAGCAGAAGCTTTTAGAGCATGATAATAAATAGTTTCAAAAATATCCTTATTCAACTGCTGACCCTGAAAAAGAGATTCCATTTGTTGCATATCAGCTAAGTTCAGAAAGAAACAGGTGCCAGCAATGAATTGGGAAAAGGTACCTCTGGTGAATCAAATGGCATGCCAAGTAATATGAAAGTATCTGCCAAGCCTTGAACACCTATGCCAATTGGCCTGTGCCGCATATTTGATCTCTTTGCGGTTTCAACAGGGTAATAATTAATATCAATTATTTTGTTGAGATTGGATGTGACAGTTGAAGTAACCTGGTAAAATCAACAATATATCAGAATTCAGAACATTCACTGACATAAGCCAGAATTGAGGATAAAAAATAAGTAGGATCTGAGCAAACCTCAGCCAACTTGTCAAAGTCAAAATATCTATTTTTCGAATCACTGCTACCCACAAGCTTAGATGGATGGGACTCTATAGGGACACCCTGCAACAGAAGTTCATAATAAGGCATGTAAAAATACAACCGTCATGATTGCATTCAGACAAAGCACTGATAAGATATACCTTTTCCCTTACAAAACGTGGTAAAGCAATAGATGCTAGGTTACAGACAGCAGTTTCAGTTGGACTTGTGAACTCAATAATCTCAGTGCACAAGTTTGAAGATTTGATTGTGCCCAGATTCTGCTGGTTACTTTTCCTATTGCATGTATCCTGCACACAGTTAAGAAAGTTAGAAACATCCTTGGAAACTGATCATCACCAGTAGCAAAAATTGGAGAAGGAATCATGAGTCCATAAGCAAGTACTCAAATTTGTTTTGCTACCAAATGTACCTTGTAAAGCATATATGGTGTACCAGTTTCTATCTGTGCTTTCAAAATGTCAAACCAGAGGGTCTGTGCTGGAACTACTTTCTTTGCCTTGCCCTGAAACCAGAAAGCTAGGTTACTGAAGTATGTTAACATTTCAATAGATTTCATATCTAAAATACAATTTCCAGCTTACTTCTCTCTCATATTTCTTGTACAAATTCTCGAACTTATCACCCCAGCAATCAGCCAAACCTGGAGCTTCATTAGGACAAAACAATGACCATTCTTCATTACTTTGGACTCTTTGCATGAATAGATCAGGGACCCAGAGTGCATAGAAAAGATCCCTTGCACGATGCTCCTCCTGTTAAGTTGTCATTAACAATAACAAGCCTTTTAGAGTTTTTTCAGGCTAAGCCTTTTAGAAGTTAGAAGAAATGGAATATGTTTGTAACATATATACCAGGCAAAGCACATACGCTAATTCTGTGATCACAGTAAGCAGACAAAATATTGAAAAGCTTCTACATTGTGGAGAAAAACAGAGAAATATACTGCTATCCACAACTTTCATGTAAGGGAAACTAGGACTTGAAAAGCCATATGTAAGGAATGACACCCATTAAAGGTAAGGAACCAATTTCAGGTGCAGGAATCAAGGCTGATGTAAACCCACATTTAAATCAGTTTGTTATCACAGAGAGTATAGAAAGTTTGGACTGTTACAGGTGTCCTAAGAAAAAAAAAAGAGCAGTACTTCAATGTTTTTCCTCCCAATACAAGTTGCACAATTATTGAAGCAAGCGAAGGGGTAAGTAATCGCTATTTACCTTTTATTCATGCTTTAATATTTGTGCAATTGTCAAAAGAAAAAGCATGGAAGCACCTCCCAAAAAATAAAGTTAGATATCATTTGGTTGAAATCTTACCTTCCCATGGTTCTTCCTCATATCGAGGAACTCAAAAATATCAGCATGCCAAGGCTCCAAGTATACAGCAAATGCACCTAGTTTTTAGGACATTGTAAGAATTTCTGGAGACTACGGAATCAAAATTTAAAAAAAAATGGTGATAAAGCCTACCCTTTCTCTTGCCTCCACCTTGATCAACATAACGAGCAGTATCATTGAAAACACGTAGCATAGGAACAATCCCATTGGAGGCCCCATTTGTCCCTCGAATATAACTCCCAGTAGCTCTGATATTGTGAACTGAGACACCAATTCCTCCAGCAGATTTGCTTATGACAGCACATTCCTTCAGAGTATCATAGATTCCTTCAATGCTGTCATCTTTCATGCAAATAAGGAAGCAACTACTTAACTGCATCATAGAGAATGAAACAGTAAGCAAAAAATCCCACAATCCAAATTTGGGATTTTTCTGGTGGTAAAATGCACAGTACTTGGGGCCTTGGAGTGCCGGCATTGAAAAGGGTTGGCGAAGCATGAGTAAACCAGCGCTGGGACATAAGATGGTACGTTCTGATGGCAGATTCAATGTCATCCTTGTGTATCCCCACTGAAACCCTCATTAACATGTGCTGTGGCCTTTCGACGACCTTCCCGCCAAGCTTCAAGAGGTAAGACCTCTCCAGAGTTTTGAAACCAAAGTAGTCATAATCAAAGTCCCTATCGTAAATTATCTCACTATCCAAGCGAGCAGCATTCTAAAATCAAATGTCACAACATTAGAAGCCGCATAAGGCGCAACGTACATCAAGGAGCATACAGAGCAAGAGCAGGCACATTGAAAATACATCAGTAATACTCCGATGGAACAGTAAATTTAACCACAAGAAGAAGACCAGCAGCAGTTATCCACAGAGAATTCCTGTCAGAAACACGTCACGGCTGATCAGCATCTCACCTTCATGATGACTTCGTATACATCGTCAGCAATCAGAGGAGCCATCAGCCCAGATCTCTCGTTGCAGTGTCCATGCATGTCCTTAATCCTGTATCAACAACAACCGCATCACCGCGCAATTCAGCACCCAGTCCATGAATCCAACCGAACTAATTAGAGCAATAGGCAGCCGTAGCTTACGTCTCCGAGAAGGACTTCTTGGTGTTCTTGTGCAGGTTTGACACCGCAATCCGCGCCGCAAGCTTCGCGACAGGAAATATATGTCAGGGGCGAGCATCGAAAGGGGAAACAAACCAACGGATGTGATGTAATGTTTCATCGGCGGTATTTTGCGGTTGTTACCGAGGCGTAGTCGGGGTGCGAGGCTGTCATGGCCGCGGCGGTCTCGGCGGCGAGCTCGTCGAGCTGGCTGGTGGTGACGCCCTTGTACACCCCCGCGCAGACCTTCTGCGCGACCAGCACGGGGTCGCAGTGCTCCTGGCTAAGCCCGTAGCTGAGCTTCTTGAGCCGCGCGGTGATCTTGTCGAAGTGCACCGTCTCCTGCCGCCCGTCCCGCTTCACCACGTACATCTTCGCCGCCGCCGGTGAGGTCTTTCGCCTAACAGGAGGCGCGCGCGCCGCCCGAGGATTGGTTGGATGAGGGAGGGGCGCGGATGGATGGATGGATGCGGTAGGGTTTGGGGGCTCGAGTGCGGCGATTTAAATGCCTTCCTGGCGGGGAGAAGCGAGGAAAAAAAATGGAGGAATTTTTATGCGTTTCTTCGAGGAAAACGTTTGGATTTTGGAACTGGCCTTGGCGCGCGGGCGCGGAGCCGTTTCCCGCGCGGTTTTGCCGTCGTGGGTTCGGTGGGAGGCGCGCGCTCCGTCGCAAGCCCACCGCTCCGGCTCCCCCATCACACCGCATACGTCACCGACGTGTGGGCTCGGTCGCTCGTCAGCCCACTTGGGTTCCATGTGTCAGTGAGGATGCATCGAGCGGAGCAGGGTGCACTGCGCGGCTCCCGGATGGTGAGGTGTCACGTGGTTATTGGCGGGTGGACGGGTGGTCCACCCGTGTCATCGTGGCGGCGGCGCGTGAGGGTTGAAAGGCGGGAACCCGCGGGAGCGTGCCGTGCAAGTTTTCGCGGGTCTTGGGTTCGCGAACGGACGGCCCGCTGATTTTGTGACGGCGGCGTGGACTTTTGGGGACCGTATGATTGGCTGGTCGCTCGCTTGCGTACGGACTCTCGGTGTTTCTTCCGGGAGAAGATGCTGCTGTGATGTGATGAGATGTCACGATGGACGAGGATGAGTCCGGTGTTCGACCGTTGAGGAATTCCGGAGGGCTCGTACAAGTTTGAAATTCGAGAGGAAGTGTGCAGAGGAAGGGAGCGAATGTAAATGCAGTACCACGGGCCACGGCAACGGCCTTTCAAATTTTCACTGATCTTGGAGCAAAGGATGAGATGCAGTAAAGGCTACGTAGACTGCTACTCCCAGGGTTAACAAAACCGAATTTTAAAATTCGTGGTACGAAAACCGCTCGAAAAACCGTCCAAAAACCGTCAAAAATCGAAGGTTAGTAAATCAATTTTTTCTGAAAAATTCCAAAAAAATTAGAAAAACCGCGGTTTTTCGCGAAAAACCGCTCGGTTTTTTCGAAAAACCGCTGCCAACCGGATGTTCGTCGCAAAACGGTTTTTGTGAGCGGTTTTTCACGAAAACCGCGGTTTTTGGCGATAAACCGCGGTTTTTGACGAAAAACCGAGCGCATAAATTTTTTCAAAATTTTTAAATTTTTAATTTTTTTTTTTGAATGGACCGGTTTACCGAACGGTTTTTGATTTCGAACCTCAGCGGTACGCTCGAAAACCGCAGTTTTCGTCGATTTTGTGAACCCTGATGTTGATTCTATGGATAGGGGTTCATGTGCAGATCTCATGAGAACTCTAACTTAAGTAGTCTCTAATCTTTAGAGTCATCTGATCAAGTCAACGATCGGTCCGGGTCGTCCAACAGTGACTTGCTATAGTACTTGTTGTAGTGTTTGCTACAGTTAGGGATGAAAACGGATTGGATACAAACGGATAAATAACATTGCTATATTTGTTTTCATAATTTTTTTCTCGGATACAAATACGAATACAGATAACTCAGATATGAATACGAAACTACGAATAAAGAGCGAATATGAATCGAAACGAATACGGTCACGAATACTTACAGGAACATGAAAACTCTTTAAATTATACACACAAAATGGAAAAAAAACATAACTAGTCAATTTGCTCCAAACATTCATGAAGAATATGTAATAACCCAAGATTTGTATTCTTTGTTGAATTATGTTTAAAATAATAAATTATGTATTTATGACTTTTTATGCATTTTTAGCTACTTATTTAAAATATTTTCCTATTAACGATAGTAGTGTTTGAATTTTCAAGAAAAATTAAAAGCTGGTAAAATCTTAAAAATAATTTTTTTAAAAAAAATAGATTGTGTCATGAACTTCTCTAAAAAATTTCATAATTTTTAGAGTTGGTTTGCCTATTTTAATAATTGAAATTTGATTTGTGGATTAACTAAATTAGAAAACGATTTTGAAATTCAGAAACCTTTTTATGCCAAAAGAGTAGCCTTGACTTAGCCCACATGCATATCTGGATAATTCGGCCTATAAATATCCAGCTTATCTGGATCCGTATTCGACGGATAGTGAGCTACTGAATCCGGATCCAGATCCGACAGAAAAATCTATATCCATTTCCGATCCGATACTATTCGACAAATGCCCGATCCAACATAATTCGTATCTAAAAATTGCCCTGATTGGACTGCAATTATCCGATCCATTTTCATCACTAGCTACAGTAGAAAATCGGCACAGTTTGTAAACTTTGGCCAACAATTAGTCCAACAATATATAGAATATATGACACAAAAGTGATATTGTTAAGTTCGTATTTGAAAACACTTTCCTATGGTTATGATTTTATACCTATGAACAAAGTATTATAAAAAATAATAGTCAAAATTCAAATTTGGAGACCATACCAAGTCAAACAGGACCTTATAAAAATCAACGGAGGGAGAACATTTTTTAGACTATTATACTCTGATACCCCTTTTTGTGCAAAACTCCTTCCGAATCGGAACATTTTTTGTACTATTATACTCTGATACTACTGTTCAGGTGAGTGGTGACAAGCAGAAAAATGATTTAATAGCCAATAAGGAAAACCTGATCATCAATCATGAGACTTAGCAACTTACAAGGGACATTAATTAGAGGCGACAAATAAAATTGTGTCTTCTCATGATCCCACCTCGTGTAACAATATATATCTGGTACTACATTTGGCAAGTATCTCCCACATGTAATCTGTAAATATTTAATTAGATAAATTATTAGCCTATAAAATATGGCAAGATTTTCACTCATAAAGTTGTTGGGCTAGACAACTATCTGAAAGATCATCCCAAACAAGAAAGATTAACAGCTCCAAGATAGTGAAGAAGAGCTGCAACAACTGATGTAGTCATGGCAGCTGATGGCCCAAGTCCAGTTTTAACTACTTCAGGTTTGCATATTTCTCCGATCATTGTTCCATTAGCAACTTCTGAGTTAAACATAATTGAACATAATGGAGGCAATGAAAGCAATACCTCTAGAGTTGAAGGGAGACCAAATGCTTCAATCCGAATAAACAATGGAAATCCACAAGCTAGTTATTTACCAATGATGTTTTTGTTTTAGTGGGATGTGGAAAAAATATATGTTCAAGATTAGATGGTTCAAAATTAACAAAGTTGCAAGGAGCAACAAGGGCTATGTCAAGGTCAAATCTTTCCTTTTTCTTTAAACTTTTGGGTTGTCAATGTGTGTAATGAAGCTCTGCAAAAGGAGAAAAACACAATAACACATACGCATACGCATAAGCTAATTCGAATAAGATCTGCACAAATAAATATGAATATTTTACAAAGATGAGATCAAATTATAATATGCAGCGGATTCATTTGGATTGGAGCAAAACTACGTACTAACAAGAAGATTTGATCCACGCCTAACATAGTACAGGTACATCCGGTAAGAAGATTTGGGGCTCACCCATGCCTAGGAGTCATGGTTGAGGTCGTCATGGAGCGGGCGAACGATGGCATAGAAGCGGGCATCTTCGCAGCAGCCTCCCTGGGGAGAAAGGGAGGGAGAAAGGAAGGGGGAGGTCACGGCCGAGGATGGCGATGGGGTAGACAAAGAGCAGGTCGAGGAGGTGGAGGTCGCGGGCGGGGGGGCAGTGGCGTGGGGGAGGATGGCGGGGAGGAGCAGGGGCAGAGGCGCAGGGGAGGACGACGGGAGTCACGGGGAGGGCGAAGGGGAGGCACAACCCTAGCCAGAATTTTTTGTGGTGGGAAGTGCTGGGCCGACGGACGGTTCAATGCCTTATATCATGTTACCACAGTTCTCGCCTTACTTGTCTGTGATCTACTCATCACAGACAGTTAGGTATGAAAACAGAAATGGAATTTCCGACCGTTCTGGAGAAAAACGAAAACGAAAGCCTTTTTCAGAAACGGAAACGAGAGAGCTATTTCCGACCGAAACAGAAACAGAAATTCCGTATAAATAAAACTAGAAATTACGTCGAAAACTTGGCCCAAAAAGGAGAACGGAGAATTTACATTTATTTTCGAATTAGAATAAATTCAGAAATATAAATGGCTCTGCAAAAATATCAAATAGAGTTCAAAAATTCTGAAAAAATTCTCGAAAATACTTTAGAACATTTTGAACCTAGGAATATTATTTTTAGCATAATTTTGGTTTTATTTTTCACGAATAAATTAATTTTATAAATCTAAAAATAGTTAAATGACATTTATAAACTCCAGAAAATCCAGGATAAATATCATAAAATCATAAATGAACATTTAACAATAATATTCAAATTTTAGGGTGTTACACCTTTATAGTTGGAGGAGCAAGAGGATGTCAATGATAATGATATGGAGGAGGACATGATGGACTGATCTATGGGACAAATAGCGAGGCTTCAGCTGACAAACTTGAGAAAAAACTTTCTAGTGATACCGGTGAACATAACATTGTTCTTGTGTCCACCTTGGAGGTGGAATGAGTTATATTGTTTTTGCAGTCACTAGTTACTACATAAAGGTTTATATTAGACTCCTCCTCACATACAGTTTTAAAAAACCGTCTGTTATGACAAACATCACAGACAGTTCATTAGTGTAATCGTCAGTGATTTAATCAAATACGGTTCTCTTTATAAATCGTCAGTCATATCACAGACGGTTTTAGTTAAAACTCGTCTGTAATAAGGTAATATCACAGACGGTTCTAACTAGGAATCGTCTGTGATATGACCTAAGATCCCTATATAACCATACCGATAGAGGTTTGTAGCGCCAGATCCATGTGTTTTGTCTCCTGCAAACCCTAGCCCCTCGGCAATCCTCCTTCTCGGCAACCTCCTCCCCGGCGACTTTCGCGAGCACCTGCTTCTCCCCGTCGGCTACCTCCTCCTCCGCGAGCACCTTCCCCATCGGCTACCTCCTCCTCCTCCCCGGCCGTCGGCTACCCTCGTCCGCGAGCACCTCCTCCTCCTCCCCGTCGGCTAACTCCTTGTCCGCGAGCACCTCCTCCTCATCTCTGTCGGTGAGTTGTATATGAAACTGATATGCTTGACTAGGTTATTGTGTTTGTTAATGATATTTATGAATGATGTTTAGAAAGAATGAGGCTGTAACTAAAGAATTGTAGCTCAAATGCTTAACTAGGGAAACCGATATGCTTGACTAGGGAAACCATTTTGAGTCTGTGAATTAATGACATTTGTGAATGATGTTTAGAAGGAATGAAGCTGTATATAGGATTCATGATGGTTGAACAAAACTGGATATAGGATTCATCAGAGGTCAAACATAAAATTCTTAGCAAGCTGCATATATATAGCTTAGCAAGCTCTAATGCCTCATTAGGTCACTGCAACACAGTTTTATTTTTCTATGTCAATATGTTGGGATCTTTATTTCTTTGTATGGATTAGTTTGCTAGCTAGGCCTGAGGTATATATATAGCAGAACATAAAATTCATATAACCTAGAATTCAACATTATACTTGTTATATCACACAAGGATTGATGTCTTGGAGCTACTATATGTTGAATGTTCAATGCTTCTTTTGTGCCTATACTAGGTAATAATGTTTGAAACTTATGTACGTATCATCCTATCTTTATCTTGCATCCTCATATTGAAGTGAACACCTAATTCATTATAATATATTTATGGTAAAGACATGGAAAAGCTGTTAGAAATTAAACAAAAACTTGAGGTGGAGATCGAACAACTGAAGGGGAAATCTGAGATAACATAAAAGATTTATGAGATCAAACAAGAACTGAAAGACATAGATGATCGCTTGCAAGATATCGAATCCCTTAACACGGCACTCTTCAGTAAGGATCGCAGGGCGAATGCAGAGCTGGAAGAAGTTAAAGCTAAGCTTATAGAGGTAATATGAAGGTTTCTAGTACTGAATTTAATGTGGTTACTGCCCTTCTCATAACAACATGATCGCTTTTAATTTGTAGGGATTGAAAGATATGACTGAAGATCAATCGGTTATTGGTGTCAAACAAATCGGCATTGTACTGGGGTTATGGAACTTAAGAGAGAACCGAGAAGCCTCTATTGCGGAAGCTATAACACATATGATGGAAGACATGGAAAAGCTATAAGGTTTTCTTGTCTTGAATTACGAAATAATGTGGTTTCTAGCTGAACACTTATTGATATTTGTGGTATATATCATATTTTGTTAATGTATTGTTACCTGAACTATGAAATATTTTGTTATCATATTTGTGGTAAGGTCTTCTGGCCTTGAACTATGAAATAATGTTTTCTCCTAACTCTCTTGGCAAAACTTCCATGATTAATATCTGATGTTCGAAATTTTATTCCCCTTAGATATTTATGCAATGACATTTACAAGATGCAACCAATTATAGATTTTGCAATTCAATATCAAAACATCTTAGATGCATTGAGGCAACAGCTTGTCTGATGAGAAGATCATAAAAATCTCTGTGGTACTCTAGATACAATTGCTTGTCTAATGAGTTGGATACTTGGATCTCCTAAACTCATATATATGCTGCACACTTGGCAGCTTATTAGGGCCCCTAAGCAAGTCCCAAGTCAACTCAGCGTCTGAGGTCACACCAGGTTTAATATATTATGATTTTTTTAAACTCTTGGGCTCAGTTTGGATGAGAGGTAATTCTTTGAGAGATTTTGATATGTAATTCAAATTTAAACTAGATCCTAAAACTTTTTAATAAAATATTCCTAATTCAAACACCCCTTGATATATTTTGGTTTTATTCTACAACCTCCTTTTCAGACAGAGGGTTTGGGTACAAATTGTA
Source organism: Otatea glauca (assembly GCA_036346275.1). Lineage (NCBI taxonomy): Eukaryota > Viridiplantae > Streptophyta > Magnoliopsida > Poales > Poaceae > Otatea > Otatea glauca. The sequence goes on along the minus strand of CM070716.1, from coordinate 43,168,785 downwards.
GGGCCTGTTTGGACCGCGGGAATTCGTTAGGGATTCCTGCAAGAAGTGTGCTTGATGTAAAATTCCTGTGGAATTAGAGGAGTTCCAGTCAGGCAGTCTTCCGGATACACTGTGAGGCGGAGCTAATTAATGGGCTTAGGGGCCTTTGTCACCATGCCACACGCGTTATGCACGTTGTCAGCGCTGAACCTATTAAACTACACTTGGTCGAAGAAAAGAAGTACACACGTACGCGAACACTGGAGAAATTTGAGATGCAAATTGTAGAGAGAGAGACACACACACTGCTTACAGTACTTGATCTGATCCCACTGCCACACACCTACGACTGGAGCGTCACACGCACTGGATTATCATATCATGCATGCATTAAGCGTACAGGTAGCCACTGCTAATTAAGCTTGCAGTGCAAGATCGTAGTGGTCTCGATTAACTAGCTAGGCGTAGAGCGGCGGGCACTTGAACCCGGGGGGCGGGTGCTTGCCGCAGGTGATGAGCAGCTCGAGCGCGACGGGGAGGTAGATGTTGATGTTGAGGAGGCGCGCGCGGATGGTGGTGCACAGGCACAGCGCCGCGTCCAGGTCCGCCACGCCCTGCACCAGCGGGCAGCACTTGGACCGCGCCTCCCGCCCGATCACCAGGTGGATTAGCCCCCCCAGCACGTCCACGCACGCGTTCAGCTTCAGCGCGTCGATCGGGCACGTCTTCCCCGCCGGCGGCGGCACGTACGGCGGTGAAGGCGGCGTCGGTGGCACGTACGGCGGGGACGGCGGTACGTACGGTGGAGTTGGCGGCGCGTACGGCGGTGGAAACGGAGTTGGCGGGACGTACGGTGGAGTCGGCGGCACGTAGGGCGGAAACGGGGTTGGAGGGACGTATGGTGGAGATGGCGGGACGTAGGGCGGTGGCCGTGGCGTCGGCGGGACGTAGGGTGGGTGGCACGGCGGGCATTTGATCGGGGGGTTGTGGTGGTGGTTCTTGGGTGGCTTGCCGTGGAAGGGTGGGTAGTGGCCTGTTCCGGGGGGAGGTTTACTTGGGCCCCTGCTGGGCGGCGAGTACGACGGGCCGCCCCCGTGGCCGGGCGCCGGCGGCGGGCAGTACCACGCGTACGGGCTGGGAAGGACGACAAGGAGGAGGAGGAGGGAAAGGCAAGTCAGGGTGGCCATGGCTTGCGCTGCTCTGGAGTCTGGACCTTTAACAGTGGTCGATGCCTTGACGGGGTTGCTAATTTTTATAGAGGAACAAGGCCGGTCAAGTGCAGCTGTACAATTAGCTTGCCAGCTCTAGCACAAGCGCAAACGATGATTAATTCCCGCAGTGTCTAGACATACTAAGTTTTTACCTCTTAATACTAATTTACTATATATATAGCTTAATTGGTACTTCTCAAAGATGCTAAAAAGTCTCTATATACAGAGATACCATACACACACAGGCAAATAGTTGAACCAATCTGCACTGTAAACTCATTACTAATAATGGATGAGTCGGCCGGCCTGATTTTCGCTGGTAATGCAGCTCTATTTCGAGCTGATATATGGACTTACGTACGGAGCACTGCGTGCCACGATGGATGCATGGGTGGGCGCCAGGTGTTTGACACGAGCCCGGCCGCGGGCGACCACCTGGCGCTGGCGAGGACGACGCGCGCGCAAGAGGCCGCGGCGCGGGGCTCACGGGCCGGCACAAGCTTGCGCAGAGGCGCCGTTCGTTGCTTCTAGCTCTGTCTACGCCATGCACGGGCGGTAGGGGGCGTTGAGCCCGAGACGACGCCGCAGGCCAGGGAGGAGACTGAGGTTGTTGTCCCCTGAGAAACGCCATGCCCGCCCGTGACCTGCTACGGCTTGGAGCCTTTCCTTCCAGTCGTCGGCATGCATGCGTACGTGTACCTGGACGGCCGGATCGACCTCGCCATGCATTGCGTGCCACGTACCTTGTCGGGATCATACATATGTTATCGTGATCCCTATAGCTAATTCTTAGGCTCAGTATAATCTCCATGCGCAGACAAGAGCGAGCTACGCATGTCCCGTCGTGACGATGTTTGTGCGAGGAAAGTCATACGACCTCGCCTTCTTTGGAACCATGTTAGACTCTTTCAATCTCGTGATACATAGTAAAATATATAAATCAACTACCCCTCCTCTAGTTTGGCTTGCTGTGTGGACTGCATCAGTAGCAAGCCAAAATCACCAGTGTCAGTATGATAGACCATGGAGGAGTACAAGTTCAGGGAAGTACAAGTCACAATCTGAAACAAACACGCATGCATGTTCCATTCGGGCTTGCCTTGCTTTCGTGTTGGGTCTCCTGGGATTTGGAAGGCAAAGGGAAAAATGGATGTATTAAGATGTACACTGTTGAAGAAGACACCTGTGAAATAAGGATACAGAAGAATGGTATTTACAATTGGAAAATTAGAGAGTTTTTACCCTCCTTGTAAGGTACCATGAGGTTCTATCAGATTACTCTTAAATTCTTGATATTTTTAATACATTTAAGTGCTAGCTCAATGGATAGCTTAGGAGATAGTAAAAAGTCCCGGAAAATTATGGTGAGATAATGTGAGCAGCAGTACCTCCTCCACTTGCCCTCATCGAAGCAGAACCAGAAGGGCAACCATTTGTTCCCACGAACTCCATCAAGACTACTACTGGGCCTGGGTATACACCACCAATCATTCTCATAGTCATCGATCTCATCGACCCCCATCAGAAATCAACTTATTTTTACATATTGCAATCAGATACATCGGTACTTCGCTTGTGCAATATGCCAGGCAGAGCGAGTGATCTAAGCGAGACATCCGGAGGGTGTCACAACTCCAGGTTTTGGTGATGAACATCAAAACTAGTTTGCTATACAATTAAAAACAAAAACATTCATCCGGCAATGCGAAGAATCATGAAAATGCCGCTTCTGTTGCAATGGAAACGGCCATTACCGGCGTGCCTTCCCTGTCATGAAAAAAAACTTGCAGTTAGCTTCATTAATTAGTGCAAAGATTTCCTCTTTTCAATTAGTCCTCATGAGTTCTGGATTATTTAAAAAAAATAAAATAAAAAATAGTCGTCTTGATGCTTCCAATCCACTACGAGAAAAAAAAAGACACTTTGTTCTTGCTTCTGGACTGTTATCTTTGTGTGCGCGTGTTTTTTTTTTGTTTTTTTGCAGTTCAAAACCAAATTAGGGTGACTCAGTGATAATGAGTTCTATGTTCATATGTTACTCACCGCGCTGAGATGATCGAGGCCTGTATGATGCAGAGGCCATGTCATCTAGGTCCTGCAATGGTGTCAGATGCTTGATAACTTCATCCATCGACAGACGAGACTTAGTATCACGACAAAGGCAGTGGTAGCAGATCTGAGCAACCTTTTGCACCCCTTTGATAGAATAGTTTAGCCCCAAGCGAGGATCTACGAGCTGATAGAGCCTTCGCCGATCACTTAGATATGGCCTTGCCCATGCGACTAGGTTCTGCTCTCCGGTAGGCCGCTTCTTGTCCATTGATCTTCTACCAGTTAACATCTCGAGTAACACAACTCCAAAGCTATAGACATCACTCTTAGATGTCAAATGCCCTGAAAGTGTATTTGACATGACCTATGGAACTTGGCATGTCTGTTGCTAAAGGAAAGAACCATAAACTGATGCTTGGCATTACAATTTTTCTTTCTTCTTTTAGTTAGTAGGCAGTCAATATAGATCCTGTAGAAAGTAACCTACTGGAATGCATACAGTAGTAATGTTTATTTAGAAATGTAAAAAGAAACAATTAATACCAAAGTACCAAAACAAGTTCCAGCTATCCGCGTTTTTATGGTTACACACTAATTCAGGACCATCGAATCATGCTACGAAAGCAAGTATCAGTAGTTCAGTACCAATACAAATATTGCATGCATGAAGAAGAGTGCCCTAAACCACCGGCTTTCACATATCACTGTACCCAAAACAAAACGATATAATAGCATATAACAGAAACACAATAGGCACACATTACCACCAGTAATCATTTCTTACTTTAGTATAATTATCAGTTGTTTCCCTTCAATGCTATTGCGATAGCACTAAGTTTTAGCATTCATGTCTAGGTACTGCAGTGTATTAAGAACAAAACATAACACAGAATCCCCGAAAGAAGAAGAAATGTGGGATGAACTACAGTAGGTGAAATGTCATGGGCAGAACATATGAGAATGAACTTTAGGTTGAATGAAATTTTATGCCTTTAAAGAAAATCCTAAGCCATCTCAATATCCAATTTTGTAAGAAAAATCAATATGTATTCTTGAGTTCTGAAAAGATTAATCAGACCAAGATCATATAATCAGAAACCAAGTTGATATTATCACAGCTTAAAGGCTGAGAGAAACATTGTAAAGTACCAACTAGTGACTACACGTCGAAGAAATTTTTATCCAAATAGCTACAGAAACCAAAAGTTTCTGCACGATACCTGTCATTACATACTCAGGTGCAGCATAACCATAGGTGCCAACAACCCGAGTAGAGACATGAGTTTTATCACCTTGAGGACCAGCTTTTGCTAACCCAAAATCTGAAAGTTTTGCATTATAATCCTGTAGAAGCAGAACTCCACTGTTATTAAAGTAACATGCAACATATAAATATGAGATGAAATTGCCGATAGATATTACCGAATCAAGAAGAATGTTCGATGTCTTAAAATCCCTGTAAATAACTGGTTTGGGACCTCCATGGAGGAAGGCTAGACCTTTAGCAGCACCAAGAGCAATCTTCATTCTGCAGGACCAAGGTAGGGGAAGAGCCCCTTCAAGATTAAACATAGTAAGACGACAGGAGTATAAGAGGGGGGAAATAATCTAAGATCCTATAAATCAAGAAACTTGACAAGAAAGTATAAACAATAAAATTGGTTAGGCAGGGATGACCGGATGACCCAATAGATAGGTACAACAGGAGAAACCCTATAGAGATAAACGGTGATGTAATGATTTGTATCAAAGGTCCTAGTTTTCAACAATTTAGTAATTGAATGGACAACACCTCTTCCAACTAAAATGTGAGCCCTTAAATCTTTTCCCAACCCCAATAACCAGTTTCCAAACATATTGGTTATGCCACTAGGAGGTGATAAATTAAAAGCCACTTGAATAGCGTGCCATGCGAAACGAGCTAAGTGGCATTCGAAGAAGAGGTGTTGTATAGTTTCCTCGTTGTTAAAAAAAACATTTTTTACAACCATTCCAATTTCTTTTACTTAGGTTATCTTTTGTCAATATCACTCCACGACGCAAGTACCATAGAATTTTTTTTATTTTTAAAGGTACCTTAAGTTTCTACAATTGACGGTTTGTAACGGGGATATTTTGATGCATTAAGAGTTGATACATGGACTGAAATGAAAATTGTCAATTCTGATGGAGATTCCATTGAAAAGTATCCCGTTCTGGTGTTAACCGTACATCAGCAACCCTTGTAACAAGCTCATGCAAGGCCATTAAATTATATCCCATACTGACTCGACGAAAAGACACGTTAAGTGGATTAGAGCTCAGGACTTCAGCTACGGTCGCATGTTTTTTGTGGACTATTTGAAAGAGGTCAAGTCGTTGGGTACAACAATGGGGATTCTAAAACTTTATTGCTATAACTATTGTGAAGTTTGAACTGCAAAAGATAAACATCCAAAGGGTCACCTTCAGACTATTTTTGCCCATTTTGGGAAAAGTTATTGATTTCCTTTAAAAGAATTTCAATATGTTTAAATTCGGCAAGAAAGGTTCCCCAAGATATGAGAATATCTACGTGCTCAGTATTCATTTTCTTATGAAATGAATGGTTATGCTGATACATTGGCACATGAAAGTACACATATATGGCCCGCATGAATTAAAAGTATGATGTCAGACTCATTTTAAATGAAATTTTCCGATTTTCAGGACTAAATATAGTAACACTAAATCTAAAAATAATAACACTAAAATACTAACACATGTAGTTGATTTCTTACTTCTGAAAAGATGATTTTCAAGACTTCCTCGAGCCATGAATTCATATACAAGCAGCCTTTGATCATCCTCGATACAATACCCAATCAGCTTAACAAGGTGTTTGTGATGCAATTGTCCCAGAAAGTCGACTTCTGCCTGCAAATATGAATTTTTTGTTAGTTATAACTCCAGCTAAATAAATATACTTATGAGGCATGCAAAATGCTTACCACCCATTCCCTATGACCTTGAAGAGCATCCGGCTTCAAACTTTTGACAGCTACAGTACGACCAGTGCCAGGTTTTGCAGGAGCTGTGCTGTTCGGCTCAATCCACCCCTTGAAAACATACCCAAACCCACCCTCTCCAAGAATACTGTCTGGCCTAAAGTTAACAGTGGCAGATTTCAGCTCTTGGAAAGTAAATTGAAGCAGCTTGGGTGGTGTTTTCTTTTCAATTGTTGAATTAACACCATTTCCATCATCAAGGTTTGTCTGAAAATGATCAGCAAAATCTCGATTGCTAGCATTTAGATATCTCGTCTCCGCTGCTACAGAGAGAAAAAAATGCTTGAGCATTTCACCCAAACACTGGAAATTTACTAACACAAACTACTAAGTAGATATAATGGCTATACCCTCCAAAATGTACTTTGAGAATACTGCTCACAAATTAAGCTTGAATGTATATAAGCTAAGATGGAACATATCTACCAAGGCCAAAATTTATTATCTCTTGGGCTTCCCCACATATCCAAAATGGTCAACCAAGTAGATAGACATTGACCCAAGAGTATTATATACAAGGCAGATAATCCAAAATGGTTATTCTCAGCTTTTAATATAGGACAAAACCCATCCAGTTGACTTGGAGAGTATATTTCTTATATTATCCAGGTTAATCATCCGCCGTGTCAATGTCAGCCAACATGATCAACACTAACAGCAGAAAGCAACACAATTATACGAATTTTGCTCCTGAACAAAAGGATCAAAGACTTGCTTCATGCTTCTGTCGTATTTACCACATGTTCTTCTTCAGTTATTGAACAAGGATCAGAAATTCTCATTTGACAGTTGAAATGTATCGTAATGAATTGCATAACACAATTGGCATTACAATATGAGGAGCAAAAACCATTGATCTGAAGGGGATTTCAGATAAGACATAACTTTACTTTGTTCAAACATAAAACATACCATCCCTCTTATTGAAGAACATACATGGTTTACATAACTCTGCTCAAGATCATATATATGGCACAAGTTGTTTAAGATAACGACAATTGTGTTTACTGTAACTTAATGAAATAAGCGAGGTTCAAATCACTAGGTTTCCCAGGTGCCCCTTTGTCAGCTTGGTACCGAAGAAACACATTCCAATTCCATGTATAAGGTCCATGCCACCCAGCTCTATGAAAAAAAAAACGTAAATGCCACCCAATGCTGTTTTAGAAATCAGTGCCTTATCACCATGAATGGCTTCTTGTGACAAGATGGCCACTACATTGGCATGCTTTGACACCACTAGTAAGGACATGAATGTGATACATCCACTGATAAACATAAGAGCACTCTACTACTATTTGGTCTGAATTTCCATTGCAAGGTTGAAACTTTATTCCCAATTTTCCATTTCATCTTTCAATATTTCCTTGTCAATTACATCATAACAGTACTAAGCAAAACCATCCGATCAAATACACAACAGAGCAGTCCCCAACGAACACGAATCCAAGGATTAATCCTGGGAAACAGAAAAGAAGCTTTTCCCCCCTCGATGAACATCATATCAATCGCAGATCACATCTTCACAGTAGCAATCGTCAACCAACACTCGGCTCACTAACGAACAAACAAGCAAAATCTTTCCAAGAACCGAACAAAAGATCCCAATCCCAATCCCACCAACCAACCAAAAACAAAGCCACGGAAAAAAAAACAGGGGAGAAAATAACAAGAAACCACCTGCATCGTGGACATGGCTGCCCTTGGCCGCGCCGCCCCCGGCCTCGGCGCCCGCCGCGGCCGCCGGGCGGAAGCAGGCCCCTGAGGCCGCGTGCGACGGCGGCCCAGCAGCCGCAACCGCCGCGCTCCGCCCGGTGCCGGGGAGGAGGCATCTTCTCCCTGTCCGAGTGTCCGTCCAGGGCCTCCAGGCGGCGGGGCCAAAAAGTGCTTCTTGCGGCTACTACTCTCCTACCACTACTACATCCATCCACAAGACCGGTTCTTCACCTTGCTTTTCTTTCCACCTCCTCCCCGTCGCCGTCCAAACCCCCCAATAGATAAGTGCGGGCGGTGCGGTTGCGCAAAAGCGAAAGCGAAAGCGAGAGAGAGAGAGAGAGAGAGGTGATGCCTGGTGCGTGGTGGGACTTGGGAGTACACTAAGTAGGAGAAGCAAGACAGCGCGGGAGAGTGATGCGCGGGTGAGTGGGAACGGAGTGGAGTGGCCGGGTCAGTGGGCCGTCACCACGGCCACCACCAGCACTGGCACAGTGGCACTGGCACTGGCACTGGCACTACCAGCGCAATGGATCGCCGTCGTCGCCGTTATGATGACGGCGATGGCCCGTAGCGGCAGATGCGGCCGAGGGGGGAAAGGGGCTTTTGCGCCGATCTTTTCGCCGCTGCTGCCCGCCCGCCTGCCTCACTCGCTGCATCCGCTTTAGCCGTGTAGTGTCTCTCACTCTCTGCCTGCCTGCGCTGCGCGGGCGGAAATGGAGGTTGGCCAACCAACGATAAGGCGGCCGTATCTACCGTCCTGTGAGCTTCCTTTTACCAGGGGATTGATTCGATTCCTTCCCTGGGGTGGGAAGCGGGAACCTACACAGCACAGCTGCAGCCTCAAATGCGTTAAAACAGGGAAGAGGGTGTTTCAATGCTTTTCTTTCCGATAGAAGTTGTATAAATTTTGAAGCAAATGAAAAGGTAAATAATCAACATCTATCGATCATTCATACTTTAATATTTGTGCAACTATAAAAAAGAAAAGCATGAAAACACCTCTCAACAGGGAATCTTTCGCTCGACCTCTTGCATACTTTATATTTATATATATATATTATAATTACGTAGTACACTATGGTGCATCATGATCTAAAAATGATATTTTCTCTATGTATTTTATTTGATTTTTTTGAAAATTTTATGATACTGAGTTTAACTAGTTTACTAACTAGTTCAAAAAAGTTTGAACTAAAATTCAAACTAAAGTTTCCCTTTTTTATGGTAGTTTGGTTGTAGGTATGTGCTGATTATAAATATAAATCAGCAAAGCATGTGATCTAAACTCGTTCAAAATCTTTGAATTTGAGTATATTTTTTTAAAGTTATGCGTTTCATTTAAATTGTTATAGATGGGTATATACTCTAAAACTATTTTTTTTGAAAAATATACTCGAATATGATTTGAATTCGTGCATTTGAATCATGGTGCCCCGGCACCATGGTGCCCCATCCGAAATGGGGGCACCATGATTTCAAATACGCGAATTCAAGCCATATTCGAGTATATTTTTCAAAAATTTCATTTTTAAGGTATATATCCATTTATAACAATTCAAATAAAACACATACCTTTGAAAAAATATACTCGAATTCAAAGATTTTGAATGAGTTTGGATCACATGCTTTGTTGATTTATATATAAAATCAGCACATACTTACAACCAAATTATCATCAAAAAGGGAAACTCTAGTTTGAATTTCAGTTCAAACTTGTTTGAACTAGTTAGTAAACCGGTTAAACTCGGCATTCTAAAAATTTCAAAAAGATTCGCATGAAAATACATAGAGAAAATATCATTTTTAAATCATGTTGCCCAGGCACCATGGTGCCTTAGGTAATTATATATATATACGTGTATATATATACATATATAGGAAGCCTTTTTTTTACTCCCAGGAGTAATTACTCCTTACGTTGTATCTCACAACGTAGGGAGTATCTCGTGCAACGGAGGGTATGTACGTGTAGTATACGAGTATATAAGATCAGTTAGGTAGTATTTACATTTTTTTTGAGGTGGTATGTATATTTTCTGGAGATACTCCTTTTTATGTCCATATATAAAGGTATTTATAAAATACGCTAAAAACTATGTACTCCTTTGCAATTTTTCATGTGGTTCACATTGGAATATCTTATAATTAGTATATGAGTGTACCTAAAGTGATAAAGGAGTATTTCAGAGGTGGGAGTAAAGATATTTTTCATATATATATATATATATATATATATATGCGACATATCCAGTGCAAACCCCTCTTATTGTGCAAACTCCATGAAACCCACGTGTAGAAATTTTGAAACATTATCAAAAAATTACCATATGTAGGGGAAGTGAGCTTATACAATCTTGCAAAATTTGAAGACCAAACTCAATCGCATTTGAAAGATATGAAAAAGACAAACAACAAAATGAATAGTGCCAAACAGTAAAAAATCACTATTCATGCTGAATTTGTCTTTTTCATATCTTTCAAATCCGATTGAGTTTGGTCTTCAAATTTTGCAAGATTATAGAAGCTCACACCCCATACATATGGTAATTTTTTGAGAATTTTTTAAAACTTTTACACGTGAATTTTACGGAGTTTGTATGGTACAGGAGGTTTGCACTGTATATATATATATATATATATATATATGGTTTTACTCTGGTCTTTTTCACACCGTGAAAAATGCAGTATACTACATATGTTACGTACCACGCTCCCATACGACAGCACTTTGACGACGTCGCGATAGCATAATCCATCACAGCAGGTAAAGAGCTGCCGCGTAACCTGAGCTCGATAGCATGCACCACAAACCAGTAGCTCGGCAAGCCCCTATTGAGCATGCCTTCCTCAACAGTTCTAGGAGCAGTACTTAATTAATTGATTAATTAAGTGACTAATGGATTACTCGTCAAGAAATTGATTATTTAATCATTAATTAAGTGACTGAGGGACTAATCGGCAAGGAATGATTAGTGATCAGTAAGGAATTCCTACCGAGGAGGCATGCTTGGCAAGCGACCTGCCGAGCTACTGGATCATGGTATGTGCTGTTGAGCTCGGGTATGCGGCAGCTACGTTGGCGAGTGCTGTGGTACGAGAGCATGACATGTGACATATATTATTTTCCGCTGCTTCCGAGGTGAGAAAGGTGTGGCTAGATTTACAATTTCGTTTAAATAGAGGGCTAAATATGAAAAAAAAGTGCAACAGGGACAATCAAACCAAAGCTTCTAAAACAAGAGCTATTTTACGGTACACTAAATTCAATATGGATCGTCCATTCTTTTCGATCAAATTGATCATATTAGCTAATATTTATTTATACTTCTTCTGATAGTAAAGTAGTATGAATACTCTCAATAAATAATGAATATATCTGATTTCTACCGCCCACTATATACTACTATCTAGTATATTGCACTGTAAAATTTCTCAAAAGTTAATTCTTGAATCTCGACATTTTGGTCTAAGGTTGCCATGATTAAGATATAAGTAGGATTGTTTTCGTATTATGGGATCAGGATCGCTCGGTCAGATATAAAGATCTTAAGATCATGTTGCAATTGTGCCTCAAAAATCATAATTTTAAAGGTCGTAAGGTCTAACTATGTTACTGTAAGGACCCGAATCCACTGATTCAAATCCACTGTGTTTACCGCACTAGTCCTAGGATCAACGCTAGTGCACACAGCTCAACATCGGTACATATCATATCATACTCAACGATAATAGAATAATACTCCATTTATTGATATAGATAAGTGTATGATCTTATGACCGACTTACATTATTAAGCCACGCAGGGCAAGACTAGAAATATAAACTAATAATTAAGCAGTGAAAAGTAGAAAACGTAGATAGCTCATCAGTTCACCACAGGCAACCGACAAGGCTCGGACCCTAATGACTCGCGTCCTCCTGGAACTCCTCCTCCAACACAGGTGTAGATTCTTCGACTGTTGATTATTGTTGTTGGCAAGGGTGAGTACTTAAAGCACTCAACAAGTTGTGCACAGAATGCAATTCTATGTAACTATATGCAAGGCTTATTCCAAAGGAAAAGGCTATTATGTCTATTTTGCAATAAGCAACATTTATGAACAAATACAATAAATAGATTGTAAAGACTGTATATAAATAACAATAATAGATAGATTCAATATTTCTCAAGTAAACCAGGTTTCCAATCCTAAATCAAATTCCATCTTTCACATGGCATTCCGCCATCCCAACCAAGTTGTCCATTTAATTAAGCTAACCCTTAACTGTAATTCCCGAGCATTGCTCAATACCGCGAGCACGGCTATCCGAATAGTTTCACACTCTGCAGAGGTTATGCACTTTACCCACGCGATACAACCAAACACCACCAAGGAGAGTAATTATAACAAAGCCTTTACAATGCACTGGCTTAACCTGGTACCACCCGCTAAGGTTTCAACACTGGTGGGACTGGTTACCACATCTAGGGCCCCCCTCTTGCACCATGTGAATTACTCCATAACTCGGGAACTCACACCGACCAAGATAGTACCAAAGCTAAGATATTGCAAATTAATCAGCTAGGCTGGCCCACACCAGACATGTGGTTGCATGATTGACTCAGGTCAAAGGCTTGCAAGGTTAAATCCTTAGAGTGATCAAAGCAAGACATCGTCATACCCTCTGCCCATCGGGCCCACCTTGGCATACTCGCCCCTTGTCATTTGCCCCAATCTAAATGATTATCACCCAAGTTGATTACCAAGCACCACGTGCTATCAACAATTCAACATCGTTGCGTGACATGACTCACCACAACAACTCAATCTCATCGTGTGATCCCACATGACACACAAGTTCATAACGTTGTTCCATATTCCATTAATCAATATTAATTATCAATGATTCCAACACACGTGATGACGAGGCATGGCTAAGCAACTAATACAGTCTAACCATCCCATGTTGATTATCATTACTAACCAACTATAATGAACCAATCTAGGGTGACAATGGATTATGGCATACAATGACAAGGTAAGGTATAGATCAAATTGGTAGCTTAACTAGATCCTAATTTAAGTTGAAACAATTGTATACTTGAAATACCATGCAATAGAGTAAAACAATATAGCATTTGTATAAATATGGGTTCAACATGATCAAAGCACAACTTGCCTTGGAATAGGTCCTGATCTTGATCTGGAGCTTGCTCTTGGGTGGTTGGATCTTCCTCCGAAGTGTCGCACAATTCAACGTCTACGCGTACCAGAGGAGAAAAGTAAATAAATACCAAAATAGAGAGCAAATGAACTCCAAAAATCAATTAAAATTCACCATTAAATAGATCTCAATTTTACAAATTTTTAGAAATTTGAATCACTCAAATCCGAGTTAAGATGCAAAAGTTATAGCCTTTGAAAGTTTGAATAAATACTGAAATTACAGAAATTAGAAAAATTAGAATTAACAGAATTATTTTTAAATTTAAAAACCGATTATTGCGCAAGCGTGACGTCAGCCCTGGCCTGGACCAACCGGAGCTTGACACGTGGTCCCGGTCCATGGACTCGGTCCACGGGACGCCTCTGGTCCACCGCAGACGCGGTCCACGGCACCTCGCAGAACGTGCCGACACGTGGTCGCACCCGATTGGTCACAGCACCGCCCCCGCCGATGCACAACATGCGGCGTGCATCCACGACTTGGTTCGATCGAACGGACGAGGCTGGCTGCAACGCGGCGAAATCCTGGCGGTTCAGATCTGATACGATGGTTCACAACTTACGGATCTGGCGATGGACGCATGGGGGCGGAACTTCACCAGCAGCGAAGAAGATGGTCTGGCCGACGGCGCTCTGACGAGATTCCGTCGCGGAGAAAGAGAGGAGTCGACGCGGAGCACCACGGCGGACTCGGATTCGGGACCCAAGCGGCGGAAGACGGCGGATCGGCGACGTTCTCGGGCAAAAACCGCGGCGGCTACAAGCTTCAACTCCGGCGAGCTTCTACGAGCGAATGACGGCGACTCGGGGCTTCGGGTTTGCAGCAGATGCGCGACGCGAGGTGGGGATTTCAGCACCCGCGTCGGCGCCTTAAATAGGCGCACGGGGAGGCGTGCGCGACGCGAACTCCGAGGATAGTTCCGTGGCGGCGGCGGACTCCGGTGATGATACGGAGAGGTGACGCGGCCTCATCTGGAGCGTCCACGCGGCTCCCATCCAACGGCTGCGGCCGAGCGATCGACGCGGCGAAGGCACAGCCATTGGATCTCGATCCAACGGCTGGCGGGTTTAGGGTTAGGGTTTCGGCGGTAAACGGGATCTGCGGGCTAACTTGGTCCGCACTGTGTATGGGCCGGCCTGTTACTGTTCATGTGGTTTTTAAAAGGATTTCTCATTTAAAATAATTATAGAAAATCATTTGATTTGTTTCAGGCAATAAAATTATCATGAAAAATCCAAGAAAATTCTCAAAAATAATTTGAGACATTTTGAACTCAGATAAAATATTTTTGGCAAAACTTTATTTTAAATTTGCACAAATTTAAATAGTTTTCGACAAAAAACCAATACACTTAATTCAAAGTAAATTCAAATAAATCCAGAAAAATCCAATATATTTCAGAAAAACATAAAATGGACAAAAATCAATAAAATGATATTAAAGCAAAATTTGGGATGTTACAGTTCCTATGTACAGTAACTAATAAGGACCGGAATGGTCTTTCGGGATCGTAGGATCGTGGAATACCACGCAGTCAACGCTATATTGATCGTGATGCTAATAACTTAGCTTTGGTCCCTCGTAAGAAGTGATAAAAACCAGAAATTTCGCAATAGGAGGGGGCCAATTTAATTAGATAATGTAATTCTATTTGACTACTGCAAATAAAATTCTACTCACACGGTTAGTTTTGGACCATTAGGGGGCCAATCGCCTAACTGTTGCTCCTTTCCACCCTTGCTTACAAGCTAACCAAATTACCTTAAATTCTTATACATCTTGGTATCTTTGACTTTTTAATTTTTGATACCTCTTGCTACTAGCTCGATGTATATTTTAGTACTTCATAGGATAGTAAAAAATCTCAAACCTTAAAGCTACTTTTTTTTTCAAGGACAAAAAAAAGCTAGATTCCTGGAGAGGCTGAAGATGGAAAAAAAAGGTTAGTTGGAGGAGCTTACGCTTTAAGCTGAAGCTTCAGCCAGCCATTGTCTGGTATTCGGTGGCCCCTTAGAACGTTAATTGCCGTAGATCATCGCCCCCATGATCATCCTCTAGTCCACATCCTTCGAATGAGTAGAAAAGAGTACAGCAAAAACGTAGCCATCCAGCATTCAGATAATCACATTTACTATTCCTGGGAATAAAAAGTGAAAGGACAGGGGATCAAAAAATAGGAGCCAAAAGAGAAACTTTTATTCTCCACACAATAACGAAAAAGCAAAAAGAGACGACCGATTTAGTTATAGCAAACCGCTATTAGTGGTAACCACTAACCAAGAAAAGGCTTCTACTCCCAAAGCAATGGAATTAGTATATTCATACACATAAGATGATCACGATGATCTGCTCAAAAGAAGAAGAAGAAAAAGAGTTGATCACTTTGATATGATGGGGTCAAGCGAGTCTAACGCCCGCCCAGACTCCAGTAGGCCTTGAACAAGTCTCTTCTCCATGCTGAATTTCCAGTGCTAACCATCTCTAAGCCGGCCATGGACGACTCCCCGAGCAAGGTCTCCATCTCTTCAGGATTGCGCTGCGCTCACGGGTGCCGCATGGCCTTCCTCAACCTGTCAAGCTTCTCTGCGACTTCTTTCATCGCCGGCCGCTTCTCGCCGGTCATCTCCAGGCACTGCTTCGCAAGCTCCGCGACCTCCTCGAGCGGCCCAGCATTCTCGTCACTCTTGATGTGATCATCTTTCACGTCCATCAGTCTGTCCTCCTTCGCAGCGCACGAGAAGCTCAGCGAATGGCTCCTACCGTTTTCAGGCCCTTCAAGGTTGAATGCATTCTCGCCGGTGATCAGCTCTAGGAGAGCAACGCCGAAGCTACACGTCACTCTTATCCGTCAGCTGGCACGTCTGCATGAACCCGGGGTCCAGGTACCCACAGGTCCCTTGCAACAAGGTGACGAACTGGGCCTCGTCAGTTGGCGCTAGTATTGAGGCTCCCAAAGTCTGATACCTTTGCGGCATATATAGTTCTTATCAAGAAGTATGTTGGAGGATTTGACATCACCGTGAAGGATAGGAGGCGACACCCATGAATGTAGGTAATGTAATGTCTGGGCAGATTCATGGGCAATCCGTAGTCGAGTCAGGAAGGATATTTTGTGGCAGCCATTGCTGCCATGGATGAAGTGAAACAGTGTGCCGTTGGGGGATGAATTCGTAAACTAGCATTGGGACCTCCACTTCGAGGCAGCAGCCTAGGAGCTTGACGATGTTCTTATGGTTGATCTGGGAAAGGATCAGCATCTCCTTGCCAAACTCGTGTTCTGCTGCTCGTCGGTCATCGACATGCACCGTTTGATCGCGATAGGATGGCTGCCCTTGAGCATGCCCCTGTAGACGGTGCCATGTCCGCCAAGTCGGAGGATGTTCTTGTCGTCAAACTTGTTCGTTGCCTAGTTCTGCTTCCGCGAAGATGGCGAAGGCAGTGCCTTGCTTTGAGCTTATCTCCCGCAGCAGCAGCAGCATGCCACCGTGTTGTTGGAAATACTTCCTCTTGATATTGGCCAGCTTCTTCCGTTCACAGATCAACTATGTGCAGGTGATGGCTATGACCAGGATGACAATTCCAACACTTAGGCCTTAGTATTTTTTTCTTCAGATTATTTTTTTAGATAATGGAAGATTATATCTCCTGCCATCTGCATCATGAGATACACACAACCATATAATTATTACACAGTTACAGTCGAACTGTTGTAAAAAGAAAGGTACAAACATGTTCTGATAAAGATAAAAAAATGCAACAATCCATAGGGATCATGAAATAGAAGATTTCAATTCACACACAGTCTATTGCTATATCTTCAACCATGCGAGATGAAGATAGTCCTGAGCACGATCCCCAACAATTTGCATCCTGATAACATCACATCCTAAGCCCCCTGAAACTGCAGAACAAAGCACGAACGCAACCAATTTGTACAAAGATAGACAACCTGCAAAGGATTAGAGATTTTTTTCTTATCAAAAACTACATCATTTCGACATAGTCAAATTGATCAACACAAAGCGGCAGCTCCAACTAAAATGTGAGCTCTTAAATCTTTTCCCAACCCCAATAACCAGTTTCCAAACATATTGTTGGTTATACTACTAGAATGTGATAAATTAAAAGTGAAAGATCGAAAAGGCGACTAGAGGGGGGTGAATAGGAGCCAAATAAAATTTTCGAATAAATTCTCCCCCTAGAAATCAATCCACCAAAAGATCAGAAAGAGAGAACTGAACCATCGATCAGGCAATTTCAAAACAGAGGCTCACCCGCTTAAGATAGGGTGAACAAGAAAAAGCGACCGGTCGGGTAGCTCTAGTCGGATGAATAAGATCGCGAATCGGTCGCTAGTAATCGGGTCGGATGAACAGACTCCCGACCAAGTGGTCGGATGAATAGTACTCCCGACCGAAGTGGTCGGGTGAATGTAACTCCCGACCGAAGTGGTCGGATGAACGATGTTCGGGTGAACAGACTCGACCAGATGAACAAGACTCCGATCGCGGAGGTCGGTTAAGCAAGACTCCATCGCAGAGGTCGGATGAACAGTACTCGGGTGAATAGTGTTCGGATGAACAGTACTCTCGACCGATGAACAGTACGCCCGACCTACAGAGGTCGGATGGACAGTACTCGGGTGAATAGTGTTCCCGACCGATGAACAGTACGCCCGACCTACAGAGGTCGGATGAACAGTACTCGGGTGAACAGTGTTTGGATGAATAGTGCTCCCGACCAATGAACAGTACGCCCGACCTACAGAGGTCGGATGAACAGTAAAATCAGCACGATCTTAAAAAGTAAATCGATGTAACTTTTGATCTACTGATCCAAAAGCAATGAAAATTGGTGTGCACCTCCTAAGGATGTCAGAACCTATTTCAATCATCAATCGAAGGAATTGATACCAAGGTTCCGTCCCTTTTCGCTTAAACAAATGCAACACCAAAAACAGAGTCACAAACACAGACTTCACCCTAACTTGTCAGTGGGAGTTGATGGTCGAATATCCTTGGATAACTCTCCACAAATCACAGCAAGTAAGTACACGAAGAAACAACCCTTCAAACAAATAGAAACACTATCGAAAACTAGTCACGTAAATTGGTTTCTTGCAAAACCGAATAGAAGAGGTTGTAGATTGCCTAGATGATTGGGATATGATCTATAGAAGATTCATCCAGAGAATCTTTCATCCTTGGCAACAAGAACCGAAGCCAATCAGACTAAAGAACGCAAGTCACACGCTTACGCACTTCAAGAACACACGATTTACAAACTTGCAACAAGAACGCAAGGATTGCCTAGATGATTGAAAGCACCAATCTAGAGAAGAGTTCATCAATCATGAATTTCAACAAAGACTCGAAGCATGTAGAAGGAGATGAGGCAAATCCAAATTACGTAAAGAAAATTGCAAGTAAGTAAATGCGAATTTAGATAATGTAATTTAAGTGCGTAATGTAAATACATAAGAGAAATGAAACAAGAATATAAGTGAAGAACATTTCATTTCGGAAGGGAGGTTTACAAAGCCTCACAACAAAGTGGGCAAAGCTCAAATGAGCAAAGAAAACCTCGAACCTTCAAAGAGGGAGGCTGCCCTACCCTCTATTTATAGTGACTGGGATCAATTCCCACCTTTGGATGTTCGCTTCAATCCTAAGCCAACATCCAAGAGCCAGGATTTGATCCTTACACCGTCACTCTCAACAACTCTCAACTACTCACGTAGACTTTCCTCACCGCTCACCCCCAAGGAGACACCCTCTCCTGTCTATTCATAGCAGTGCTTGAACACCTACCACCCTTGGATGAGCCTCTAAACCCTAGAGCACTCCATCAAGGGTGAGATTTTACCCACTCACAAAGCTATGCATGGGCTCACCCAAACCCAACAACACAACGGGTTTTGCACGCTTTTCAACTCACACTAACTTGACCCGCTTCTCTATCTTCCCGACCGCGATCCAACGGTCCTCCTAGATCGAGCAGCTCCAAGTTAGCATATCATCCATTCCTTTGTCTTCTCGGCTTGCGGCTACTCCCAGCCTCGGTCATCTTTGGCGACACCTTGATCATCCGGACCTCGGCTCTCCCACCCTAGTCCCGATCCCTTCGCCTCACCATGACCTAGCTCCAAAGTCCCGCAACCATCATAGACAAGGAAACCACA
The DNA here is from genome assembly GCA_036346275.1 of Otatea glauca. NCBI lineage: Eukaryota > Viridiplantae > Streptophyta > Magnoliopsida > Poales > Poaceae > Otatea > Otatea glauca. Next base: position 43,149,412 of record CM070716.1, on the reverse strand, counting down.
TCACATAGCAATGTCCAACAACACATATCCATCTCAACGAAAAGATATACACTACGCCGACCAAAGAAAACCACGACCACACATGGTCCGACCACCGGTCTCCATCCCGACCACGGACGACCACCGGTCTCCATCCCGACCACTCGAGGTCCGACCACCGGTCTTCGCCCCGACCACTCGAGGTCCGACCACCGGTCTTCGTCCCACCACTTGGGGTCCGACCACCGGTCTCCATCCCGACCACGCACTGACGACCGGGTCTCCATCCCGACCACTCGAGGTCCGACCACCGGTCTTCGCCCCGACCACTTGGGGTCCGACCACTGGTCTTCGTCCCGACCACTCGGTCCGACCATCGGTCTTCGTCCCGACCACTGAGTTCGATCACCGGTCTCCGAGCAAAGAAAGCCTGCCACTCACTGGTCGGACAACCGGTCTTCGACCAACCAAAGACTGACCGATCGGGTCGGATGACTGGTCTTCAACCAGCCAAAGCTCAGACCACTCGGGGTCAGACAACTGGTCTCCGACCAACCAAAGACACAGCCACTCGGATCAAACTCAAATTCAAGCACAACAGTTAAACCACGGTCAATTACTCATCACCATCGTGATAGACCTCCACAGGTCTTTCAATCTCCCCTTGATGAGTATATTGACAAACACTCGAAAAGGCATAAATTTGAGTTTGTAAAGCAATTTGATTGCAAAACCAAACTTGGTCCAGAGAGAAAGATATAAAATCATGACCAAGTTGGCAGTAAGATTTTAGAGCAAGATCATGAAAAGAGCAAGTTTTCTACAAAAGCTCTAAAAATCAATCATAAGTGCCAAATGTGATATGATCCATAAGAGATAGCAAAGATTTACAAAGATCATAAGAGATAGCAAGCTTTCACATTTTTATCTCCCCCTTTTCTACATTTAAAATGATGCCTTTTCTACATTTTCTCCCCCTTTTGGCAATATAGGCATCAAAATGGAATTTTTTTTTGTTTTGTTTTCTCCACCTTTATATATGTATGCATGAAATGCATCCTAAGTGAGCTTTGAGAATTATCCAAGTGATCACAATGACAAGATATGACACCAAGCTAGTCAATTTAGAAAATGACTGAACTAGGATGTCTGCAAGAACAAATTCATTTGGCTCACAAGCTTGGTTTACAAGATTTTATTTTAGCAAGATTTGAACAAGTGCAAAACTTAGCAAAAGTTTCAAAGCTAGAAGCCAGCACCACTCATAGGATCAAATGGAAAACCTAGAGTTCAACCTACTCAACACTTTGGGGAATCTTGAAGTACATATAGAGTCCTTCGAGTTCATTTTTCAATTCATGCAAATTCTTCTTCTTTGATATTTTAGAAGACATAGCGGGGTGCAAATGTTTGACATTATTTGCATTCTTTACCCACTTATGTTTTTGTTATTTGCATTTCTTAATGGTTGACTCAAGCCATGTTCGATCACCCCAAGAGTAACTCTTAAGAGAATGATCTTGGTCATACACTATATATTCCAAGTTCATCCCAAGTGCAATGGGAGGCGCCTCTAGAGAATATATAGTGTTGAGTTCAATTTTGCACAAAAAGAGTCAAGTTTTTCTTATTTTAGCACATATGAGCAATTTTGAAGGACTAAAATATGGATCAAGCAAGTTTCACCCAAGTTGCTATAGGGACTCTAGAGAACTCCATAAATTCACAATTCATGGTAAAAACCTCTAGAGAAGAAACTTTAACAAGAAAAAGCAACATGTTTTTCATTTAAGATTTTCAATTTTCAGATTTTAACAAGCTTAGTATGATAGATGAACTTGCATAGACCTAAGCTAGTGATTTTCTTCAAAGATGTAGCAAGGTGCATTACATGAAGATTGAATCAATTGCATAATAGACAAAGCTCATAAAATGTAAAATGCAGTCTAAATGCAATGCATGAACAGATTCCCAAACTCCCCTCAACAAATGAATCAATTTTAGGCTCAAATCTGGTTAAAGTTGAGTTATTATCAAGATTAGGCATAAAGAAAACCCGAATGAACTCAATAACAACCGGAAAAAATGAATGAGGAGAAGAAGTCGAGAAGCGCAAGACTGGATGGCTATTGAGCATAGATAAGATAGAAGAGATTCACTATGGCTCGACTCGCTCTTATCTTCCCAGAGATCGACATAGGAAGTCGACTCTAGATCTCAACTAAGGAGTGCACACAGCACCTGCCTACCTGGAGGCCACAAAACCTACTAGACTTATAAGACTGTGAGGGAACTCAACCTAGAGAGAAGAGAGAACAGCTAATCACGCATGATAGCAACCTAAAGCACAAGATAAGAGGTCCATGCGAGGCATGCCAGAAGTCTAAGTGAGTGAACTCAACTCAAGAAAACAAGCCCAAAGTCACCTGTAAGAAGAAAGGAAAATCTGGAAGAGAATATATAGTACATAATATACAAACCAGCTCCCCCTCAAGATAAGCTATATGAGCTCATAAACCCAAGCTCAAATCCCCCTGAACACATTCTAAAACTCTCTCCTCACAAGTGATAGGTAGAAAGCTAGAGGAAAAGAGATAAGATCGAAAACCACATGGTCTCTAAGGAGCAAGACGGCTCAAGGTAAAAAGCAACCTAATTATGCTAGAAGTCCAACCAAAAGACTCTAGACAAAAAGGACACAAGCTCTACCTACAAAAGAACCACAACCTCCTAAGAGATCCATCATTATCATCAACATTTTCAGAGGTACTTACCTCTGCAGTGTAGAACAAGTAGTGGCAAAGGACCAAGTGGATCCTAAAAGCGAGAGGAAGAGATGTTCCTAGGATGATGGTCTCTCACTGAAAGGCCTACACACATGCATCCAACAAATCTATGCTTTCGAAACTGGGGTTAGGCAGATCCAGTTTCCTAGGCACGAATGGACAAGATACATGAAAAGTGTGGCAAATGATCATCTAGAGCATGAACATGATGCAGAAGGTAATGTAAGATCATGTTCACAACCAAGCTAAAGATAGCATCAAGATCCATATATCCATAGACAACGGTGAAAACATATCCACATGATAAACAACAACAAAGGTGCATCATAGCATCACATGCCGGCATAAGAAGCTAAGCAAGGTGTATCACAAAGAACAAAATGCTAGCAGGATCATGTGCAAGCCTAGAAATACATGGATCAAGACACCGCCTAGACATGGCAATGAGCAAGTAAATGAAGAAATACCATAATGAAGCACAACAACATGCTACTAGATATAACATGAGCAAGATAAATAAAGACAACCAAAGAGGATCATGCATAAAACAAACCAATTAGCAACATCAAGATCCATTTATCCATAGTCTCAATAACAATATTTACATCTTTGAAAAGGCCCGTCAAAAGAAGACCAAACAAAAGGTCATGAGGACACAGCAAAGATGAAAGTAAATGGTGACCATGGACACAAAGATGAGAAGCTACTTATGGCAACACTCTATGCATGATGATGAATACATGCCATGAATGAAGAACACAAGCTCATGCAAAATAGGTATGAAGCATATAAGCATGAAGGACAAGAAAAGATGATCATGAACAATATAAGTCATACAATGGCAGCTAGATCATATGACCCTAATCTCATGAAAGGCACTCACATGTAGCACAAAGTCTGACAAACAAAGTCTAAACAAGGCTAATCATGGATGTAATAGAAAATCAGGGTCATATAACCTAGATACTACTCATGACAAAATAAAGTAAATGATATATAGCACGTGCCCATAGTTAATACAAATGCTCATACCAAATGAACAATATCATGGACAAGATAAAAACAAGAAAATCACATCTTTGGAAAGAGCTCATGAATTTAGGATATAATACATGAAGCACAAAGATGGTTGGGGAAAATATGCTATGGCACAAAACAAGACAGACAAAAACTAACAAGACCTAGCAAAGTACATATAATACACATGGGAGCAAGAGCAATCACAACATGTCATGGAAATGATGATCACAAGAATAACCGACAAGAGGGTATGAGATAGCTCACCACGGAAGAGAAAGTCCCCAATGCTGTTATCATGAAGCTCAACACTTGTGGAGCGAAACACGAGGCAAACAAAGTTGAAAGTACATGCGAGTTAGCAAGATGCTCATGATGGTCATGCAGAAGATCCATTCCTCTAGAGACAAGCCGCAAAGGCCAACTCGAATTCACATCGAGTGCCAACATTGAAAAGCGACAAACCGATCCTAGATGAGATTAGTAAAGATCAACATGACCAACATACTTACCTTCAACTCTTGCCGTGAGAGGGTACCTCGAGGAAAACGAGGTCCACTACTTATGTACGCGAAGATGATGCCTCGGGACAACTCATGGACTAAGAATCGAACTAAGAAAGGACAAGTCCACAAGATGACCCAAATCCACTCCACTAGGCAAAGGATCATATCCTCAAGCTAGCCTCAAGCGACTCATGCCATGAAAAGGCAAGAGGCACTTAAAAGCATCATTGCATAGACATGACACAAGGAATTGACATAAGAGGAAAGATGACTCAAGATTTGGATAGAGTGAAGACTTGGGAACCCAATCTTGAATCACACGACGCCTCAGTACCGATCCAGAAGAAGATCGACTCGAGTGTCTCTCTAACGCTCAACTCTCACACGATCGAGCAACTCGTAGATAATCTAGGAGTCAAAGCCGGGTTGGCTGTGGTGCAAAAGCCGACCATCCCAAGAAGGTCGCTGGATATCCTCTGGAAAACACCTCACGCCACGATATCTACCTCGATGGGAAAAGCGAGGAATATCAAGAGGACGGCGGAAAGATCGACTACTGAACAGCTCGGACTAAAACTCAAGAACTAGCATGAAAACCAAGTCCCGGACGCCCCAAACAAAGCGACTCTCTAACTCGTCTAGAAGCGGTGTGTGCCTTAGGAGCACTCAAAGTGCGGGATGACCACGAATACCCCTAAGAGCAACAACACGCTCACGCCGAGTGATCTTGGCGTGTCTGAAGCGTAAATCTACTAGGTGACCATCCTTCTTACGGAAGGTGCATGTGTGCTTCGCCTTGCTAGAGACAAGCAGCAGAGTAACACCCTTCCGGTCAAGTCCTATGGACAACCCAAGAGACCTAAACACGGTGGTGCTCACTCGGGAGCTACCACAATCTCACCACTCTTGAGCTGCGCACAATGGTGGGAGGATGCGCCGGCGTGCTCCAAGGATCAAATCCTAGACCTTGATTGAATCTACTAATTTTGGATTGGTCTAGAATAAGATTGAGCTTCTTCTTGCCTCCAACAAACTTCTCGAGAGTGCTCATAAGATACGGCAATCTCGGAAGAGAGAAGCACAAGAAGAACAGGGGAAGGAGAGAAAGAAGAAGAACTGAAAGAGAAGATCTCTCAAAGACGTGCTTTTTGTTCCTTAGCACGGCTGCCTCAATCTTGAGGGACTCACAAGAAACGCAAGAAGCATCTCTAATCCTATTGGCTTGGTCTTCTAATTTCTTTCTAAGCTCGACATGGATTTTATCCAAGTCATCCTTAACCCCAACACACAAGAGCAACCAGCTTTTGACTTATCTAGTAAGTCCTTAGCAAGTTGATCACACTTGACATTCAAAGCATCATTGTCAAGTTTTAGTTGCCTCACCCTCACATGAGTCGACTGGTCCTTAGAAGCATGCAATTCAAGTTCATCATTTCTAGCGAAAGCTTCTTAAGGTGTGAACTCATGGCATCAATTTCAAGAAGCAATTTAGGGCAATTAGCACAAGAAGGAGTAGAGTGAGCATGAAGAAAACTAGCCTCAACAGAATATTATCAATAGAACTAGTGCTAGCATTCTTCCTCCTAAGACCATCAAGTTCAAAAAGCACACTATCATGTATGGTCCTTAGGTTCTCCAACTCCACAAGAACAAACATCACAGAGAACACACCATCGGTGACTCGGGAGGAGAAGATCTAATCGAAGCTAACTCCCGAGTCAAGGTACCTACTTCCTTCTCTAACTCGTAACACCTCGACCTAGCCTTAGCATGAAACTTGCCTAATTTACGTATGCGACATTTAGCTCGTCGTAGGTGGGTACCTCATTCGTGTCATTTAGACAAATCGAGTCGCTTACTTCAATGGCGCCGCCATGAAGCACATGCTTGAGAAGTCATCGTTGCCCTTCACCTTCTCTTGCGGATCGTCCTCGCTTGCATCGCTCCAGCCTCCGTGTCGAGAGCTCGATGTCGTCCAAAGGCGGCGAGGACCCGTGAAAGAGCTTCTTGTTCTTGGCAAAGTTGCGGTACTTCTTCTTCGCGGCTCACGAGTGGGGCCTTCTTGTTGCAGTTCTTGTCGGTGTAGTCGTTCTTGCCCGAACCGCCTTGTTCGTTTTGCCCTTCTCCACTTGGGACGGTTTGCTCGAATGTGGTTGGGGCCACCACACTCAAACAGTGATCATCCCACTCTCTTCCTCTCTCTCACTCTCTTGTATGCATATGAAAATTTGCGAGCAAGAAGAGCAAGCTCATTTTCTGAAATTTTTCCAGTTGGTCATCACTTAGCTCACAAAGGGCGAGAGAGAGAAACCAACGTAAGAATCGAAAGAGAGGATCCAATGGGATCGGTGACCAAAGCCATCGATCGAGACTTCGTCTTCCGCGAGACGACGTCGATCTCATGAGTCTTGAGGCGGAATAAAGCCCGTCAAGAGTCAAAGTCGATAAGTCGGTGGTGTCCTTGATGGTGGTCACCTTCATCTCCTGCACCGAAGGTCGAGTGCGGTCAAGAAATGCCGAGCATTGTCCGAGTCGGGGTATATGCAATCGATCGCCTCGGAGGTCGCTCGTAATCTTTGTAAACCGACCAAAGCACTCGTCAAGACTCTCACCAGCGTGTTGTTCAAACTTGTTGAACTCACGCTGAATTGGTCTGTCGAACCGTCTTGATTTGGGTAGTGCCCTCATGGTAAGCATCAAGGGTCACCCAAATCTCATGAGCGTAACGAAGGTGAGAAATCCTATCGTACTCATCGCGACTAAGGCCTGTATGAGGATGTTCCTTGCCTTAGCATTTGCCTCAACGTCGACCATATTGCCACCGTGACGTTCTCATCGGCAGAACCTCATCACGGAGCTTCACCTTCGCCATATCGAGAAGCCACAGGCGATGATGTACGACTCCATCCGAGATTTCCAAAAGGAAAATCAACTCCAGAGAAAATAGGAGGCTTGGTGGAATACTTGTCCATCGCCATGGCTCTTGAGACCGGTCAAGATCTAGAAAGAGCAGAACCGGCTCGATACCAATTGAAAGATCGAAAAGGCGACTAGAGGGGGTGAATAGGAGCCAAATAAAATTTTCAATAAATTCTCCCCTAGAAATCAATCCACCAAAAGACCGAAAGAGAGAATCAACCATCGATCGGGCAATTTCAAAGCAGAGGCTCACCGCTTAAGATAGGGTGAGCATAAAAACGCACCGGTCGGGTAGCTCTAGTCGGATGAACGATCGCGAATCGGTCGTTAGTCTGGTCGGATGAATAAGACTCCCGACCAAGTGGTCGGATGAGCAGTACTCCCGGCCGGAAGTGGTCGGTGAATGTAACTCCGGACCGGAAGTGGTCGGATGAACGATGTTCGGGTGAGCGATTACTCACCGGATGAATAAGACTCCATTGCGGAGGTCGGTTAAACAAGACTCCGATCGCAGAGGTCGGATGAACAAGATGCTCGGGTGAATAGTGTTCTAAGAACAAGATCTCGACCGATGAATAAAGACGACCGACCTACGAGGTCGGATGAACGATACTCGGGTGAATAGTGTTCGGATGAACAGTACTCCGACCGATGAACGATCGCCCGACCTACAGAGGTCGGATGGGCGATACTCGGGTGAATAGTGTTCCCGCCGATGAGCGATGCGCCCGACCTACGAGGTCGATGAACGATGACTCGGGTGAGCGGTGTTCGGATGAATAGTGCTCCCGACCAATGAGCGATGCGCCCGACCTACGAGGTCGGATGAACGATCTGGGTCGGATGAGCGATAAAATCAGCACGATCTTAAAAGCAATCGATGTAACTTTTGATCACCGATCCAAAACAGTGAAAATTGGTGTGCACCTCCCTAAGGATGTCAGAACCTATTTCAATCATCAATCGAAGGAATTGATACCAAGGTTCCGTCCTTTTCGCTTAAACAAATGCAACACCAAAAGCAGAGTCACAAACACAGATTTCACCCCTAACTTGTCGGTGGGAGTTGATGGTCGAAATATCCTTGGATAACTCTCCACAAATCACAGCAAGTAAGTACACGAAGAAACAACCCTTCAAACAAATAGAAACACTATCGAAAACTAGTCACGTAAATTGGTTTCTTGCAAAGCCGAATAGAAGAGGTTGTAGATTGCCTAGATGATTGGGATATGATCTATAGAAGATTCATCCAAAGAATCTTTCATCCTTGGCAACAAGAACCGTAAGCCAATCAGACTAAAGAACGCAAGTCACACGTTACGCACTTCAAGAACACACAGATTTACAAACTTGCAACAAGAACGCAAGGATTGCCTAGATGATTGAAAGCACCGAATCTAGAGAAGAGTTCATCAATCATGAATTTCAACAAAGACTCGAAGCATGTAGAAGGAGATGAGGCAAATCCAAATTACGTAAAGAAAATTGCAAGTAAGTAAATGCGAATTTAGATAATGAAATTTAAGTGCGTAATGTAAATACATAAGAGAAATGAAACAAGAATATAAGTGAAGAATATTTCATTTCGGAAGGGAGGTTTACAAAGCCTCACAACAAAGTGGGCAAAGCTCAAATGAGCAAAGAAACCTCGAGAACCTTCAAAGAGGGAGGCTGCCCTACCCTCTATTTATAGTGACACAGGATCAATTCCCACCTTTGGATGTTCTGCTTCAATCCTAAGCCAACATCCAAGAGCCGATTTGATCCTTACACGCACTCTCAACAACTCTCAACTACTCACGTAGACTTTCCTCACCGCTCACCCCAAGGAGACACCCCTCTCCTGTCTATTCATAGCGTGCTTGGAACACCTACCACCCTTGGATGAGCCTCTAAACCCTAGAGCACTCCATCAAGGGTGAGATTTTACCCACTCACAAAGCTATGCATGGGCTCACCCAAACCCAACAACACAACGGGTTTTGCACGCTTTTCAACTCACACTAACTTGACCCGCTACTCTATCTTCCCGACCGCGATCCAACGGTCCTCCTAGATCAGAGCGGCTCAAGTTAGCATATCATCCATTCCTTTGTCTTCTCGGCTTGCGCTACTCCACGGCCTCACCATCTTTGGCGACACCTTGATCATCCGGACCTCGGCTCCCGGCCTAGTCCCGATCCCCTTCGCCTCACCATGACCTAGCTCCAAAGTCCCGCAACCATCATAGACAAGGAAACCACATCACATAGCAATGTCCAACAACACATATCCATCTCAGCAGAAAGATATACACTACGCCGACCGGCCAAAACCACGACCACACATGGTCCGACCAACGGTCTCCATCCCGACCACGGACGACCACCGGTCTCCATCCCGACCACTCGAGGTCTGACCACTGGTCTTCGTCCCGACCACTCGAGGTCTGACCACTGGTCTTCGTCCCGACCACTTGGGGTCTGACCACTGGTCTCCATCCCGACCACAGACCTGACCACTGGTCTCCATCCCGACCACTCGAGGTCTGACCACTGGTCTTCGTCCCGACCACTTGGGGTCTGACCACTGGTCTTCGTCCCGACCACTCGGGGTCTGACCACTGGTCTTCGTCCCGACCACTCGAGGTCTGATCACTGGTCTCCGACCAGCAAAAGCCCAGACCACTCTGGGTCGGACAACTGGTCTTCGACCAACCAAAGACCTGACCAGTCGGGGTCGGATGACTGGTCTTCAACCAGCCAAAGCTCAGACCACTCGGGGTCAGACAACTGGTCTCCGACCAACCAAAGACCTGACCACTCGGATCAAACTCAAATTCAAGCACAACAGGCTAAACCACAGTCAATTACTCATCACCATCAGGGATAGACCTCCACAGGGTCTTTCAAAAAGCCACTTGAATAGCGTGCCATGCGAAACGAACTAAGTGGCATTTGAAGAAGAGGTGTTGTATAGTTTCCTCATTGTTAAAAAACATCATTTTTTACAACCATTCTAATTTCTTTTACGTAGGTTATCTTTTGTCAATATCACTCCACGACGCAGGTACCATATAATTTTTTTTTATTTTTAAAGGTACCTTAAGTTTCCACAATTGACGGTTTGTAACGGGGATATTTTGATGCATTAAGAGTTGATACATGGACTGAAATGAAAATTGTCAATTCTGATGGAGATTCCATTGAAAAATATCTCGTTCTGGTGTTAGCCGTACATCAGCAATCCTTGTAACAAGCTCATGCAAGACCATTAAATTATATCCCATAATGGCTTGACGAAAAGACACGTTAAGTGAATCAGAGCTCAGTACTTCAACTACGGTCGCATGTTTTTTGTGGACTATTTGAAAGAGTCTAGAATATTGTACACTGAGGGGGTTGTTTTCAAGCCATGTATCCTGCCATAATCGAATTTAAGATCCATTACGAAGTTGAAAGGACCCACATTTGAAGAAATGATGTTTAACCCTCATTAGCTCTGACCAAAATTGAGTCCCTTGGCTTCCTTTCTGCATAAGAAAGGGTCTTATTCCTCAGATATTTTTTTTGAGGAGAATTTGCCAGATACCATCTTCATTTAAAAGTTTAAATAGCCATTTACTGAGCAAACAAACATTTTTAACATCATGGTCTTGAATACCCATGCCTCCTTGGTTCTTAGGTCGGCATAAAATATTTCACTTAGCTAACCTATATTTCTTTTTATGGTCATCACTTTGCTAGAAAAACCTGGATCTATAATAATCCAACCGTTTGAGAATCCCACGTGGTATCTGAAAAAAAAGATAACATAAACATGGGTAGGCTGCTAAGTACAGAATTTAAAAGGACTAAGCAACCTCCAGCAGATAAATATTTGCCCTTCCAACTGCTTAAACGTTTCTCAAATCTTTCTTATACCCCCTTCCACTCACTAGTTCTCAGTTTTATGTAATGAATTGGTATGCCAAGGTATCGAAAAGGCAAATGGCCCAAATCACAACAAAAAAGCTGTGTGTATTGAGCCTCAAATTCCTTAGCAATACCAAAATAGAATATTTCACTTTTATGAAAATTGATTTTTAGACCAGAAAGTTGTTCAAAAGCACATAATAAGAGCTTCATATTTTTGACCTGTTCAAAATCATGTTCCATAAATAAAATATTGTCATTTGCATACTGAAGAATAGATAACCCATCATCCATCAAATGAGGTACTACTCCACTTATTTGACCATCCTTTTTGGCACGATCTAAAATGACCGCTAGCATATCCACAACAATGTTAAATAATATGGGAGATAAAGATCACCCTGGCAAAGCCCTTTACGAGTCTGAAAATAGGAATCAATATCATCGTTAACCTTAATGCCAACACTTCCCCCAGTAACAAAATTCTCAATCAACATACACCATTGTGGTGTGAAACCTTTCATCCTTAAAGTATGTTGAATAAAAGGCCATTTAACGTTGTCATAAGCCTTTTTAAAATCCACTTTAAATATTACCCCATCCAATCTTTTCTTGTGCATCTCGTGAATAGTTTATAAGGAATAATCACGCCATCCATTATACTCCTACCTGGTATGAAAGCTATCTGCGTAGGTCGTACAACATGTTCGGCCACAGTTGTGACCCTATTTGTGCCAACTTTAGTATATATATTTTAAAGCTGACATTCAAAAGACAAATCGGTCTGTAATGTTGCATTTGCTTAATATCTTTAGTCTTTGGCAAAAGCGTGATAATTCCAAAATTGAGACTAAACAGAGGCAAAAAATCATTGTGTAAATCATGAAACATTGCCATTAAATCATTCTTAATTACCTCCTAGAATATTTGATAAAATTTAGCTAGAAACCCATCTAGTCTGGAGCCTTATTATGTTCCATTTGAAAAACTGCCTCTCTCACCTCTTTTTCAGTGAAAGGCTTTGTGAGGAGGTCATTCTCTATTGTAGAAACTTGGGGGATATCATCCCGGCGAGATTCTATCATTAAAAAATGATTGTTTTCTGGTGGCCCAAAGAGACCTTTATAATATTTAATTATATACTATTTAAGTTGTATATCCCCAACAATTAATTCCTCATCTTACTCGAGTTGGAATATTTGATGTTTCCTATACTTACCATTTGCGATCAAATGGAAATATTTAGTATTGTTATCCCCTCGAGAGTATATTTCACTTTCGCTCTTTGATACTATTTAATTTTCTCCTCACGTAACAACTAGGGTAGTCTTTCAATAGAATGCTGTCTAAGATTAATATCCTCATTAGACAGTCTAGTAAATTCTGATTGTTTATCAAGCTCATCAATAATGTGAAGTAATTCTTTCTTATAAACTCCACTGGTGGACTTAGCCTAGCCCTGTAAATGTTGTATGAGACTTCTGATTTTAAATTGCCATCTAGTTATGGATGTATTCCCCCTATGCTCATTATACCAACAATCGGACACCATGTCAAAAAAGCATTCTCTAGTAAACCATTCAAGTTCAAATTTGAACAATGACATGTTCCCTATGTGGAAGCCTGCTCTAGTATTGAGCAAAAGGGGAGTGTGATCCGAAAGTGACCTATCAAGAGCATTAACCTTGACAAGGGGAAACTTTTGTTCCCAATCTATGTTCATTAGCACCTTGTCTAGCTTCTCAAAGGTAGGTTTCTGTAACGACCTGAAAGTTTGGAACAGTGAAAAACAAATAGTTTAAATTTTAATATAAATGGTCCTAAAATTCTAGGTGATATTTGCTCCAATTAGAATTTCTTAGACTTTTGTGTTATGTGAAAAGATTTAATAAAAAGGGGAAAACAAAGAAAAAGGTAAAAAGATGAAAATAAAATTTAGAAAATTTTACCATGAGTCCTGTTTAAGCTTGTCATAATGTTTGACCAGTAAGTAGGGTTTTTTTATAAACTTAGGGGCAAGTTAAATGAAATATGTATCTACTTTTTGACTAAAAACGGTGAATAAAAAAGTAGGAAGAAAAATAACCAATGTCAAGAAAAGCCAATAAAATTTATATAAATCCCTGGAGATATTATGCATCACTGGTAAAATTTTTATAATTAAATGAATTGAAATAAGCGTCTTAAAAATTCAAATACAGTGGGTCCAGAATGTAAGGAAAACGATTGTCAGAATTTTTATAAAATAATGGCTCATGTTTTTGATTTTAAAATTTTACAGTGATCCAATTGTAAGGATTGGAACCTCTCCAAAAAGTTTCAAAAATAAATCCTAGAGAATGAACCTGTAATTAAATCAAAAACCGAAATCGAAGTTTAGAACCAGGGTACAGTGTCAGAATTTTAATAAATTTCCCAAAAGGATTTTTTGTCTCAAAATTTTCCAGTAGGCGTGTGACTCTCAGTAAGTCTTGGTCAAAAATTTTGGAAAAATCTGGGATTAGTTTAGGGCTTAAACAAATCCAAATTCTAGAGTTTTCCCGTTCTGTCTTATCACATTGAAAACGTCGTCTCGCCGACAAGTGGGCCCGGCCCTGTTGGAACGTTGATGAGCTGGTCAGCTGAGGCGAGGCTGTCGCGCTGCCAGTGGGCCCTGGCCCCACCTGTCAGCCTGAGAGCGTGATGTTCTTCTCCCCTTCCTCTCTTCCCGACTGAGGCGAGGCGACACCGCCGTCCTTTGCGTCCGATTCCTCACCTGCTCCCGTCCGGCGCAGGCTCAACCCTCCACGTCGCGAGTAGAGCTCCTCCACCTCGCCTGTGCCCACTTGATCCCGGCCGAGCCGCTTCAGAGGTGAGGCTAGCTTGTTGTCTGTGATGCAGGGGAAGGCCGACCGAGATCACTGGCGCCCAAAACGTGGAAATCGATCACTCCCGTGCAGCCTTAAGCGATCCCTCTGCGTCGCATTGCCCTACCGCACGTCTTCTTTGCCATTTCACCGAGCTGGGAGCCTGGGAGGCGTCATCTTCCTCATTGAGCCGGAGGAACTCGAAAAGGGGGGAAATCGTCGAATCGGGTGAGTTCCTCCTCAATCCATCGAATCGATTCCACCCGAAGCGTCCTTAGTGTCCCAGGGTTACTGATCACCCGCCATTTTGGCTTCTTTTTTCTCGTAGCGCCGCCGCACCGCCGCTCTTCTTCCTCACGGCCGGCGCACGGTGGTAGTGTGTCTGGGGCTTTCTCCGACCCAGCCGACTGGTGAGTCTAACTCCCCTCACTTCACTGTAGCTAGACTAGCCCTAGGCAGCCGGAGTTTTGGTCGTTAGTTGAGCTTTGCCAATCACGGCCATGGCGCGCCGCACCTTCACGGTGGCGGCCATCTTCCCACCGTCTCCGTGAAGTAGCCTCACCCTAGATTCATCTTGGCACGGTGAAGCTAGAACCGCTGCCCGTTCGGCCGCGGTGGAGCTGGTTCGCCGGCGAGCAAAAGTCCGAGGTGCCTGTTGCGGGTCAGCGGCCGGTGGGACCAGTGTCGATGAGCCCACGGGTTTTAAACTCGTTTTAGTGCGCAGGAAACCGTTTCCTCGACAAAACGTATTTTCAATTTTGAATGAATTTGAAACCTTTGAAATTCAAA